>VDFB02303158.1:0-61007 GCA_007258455.2 Sequoia sempervirens
GGTTTCATCGTTTGTTGTGAAAGTGATTTATTCTCAAATTGGGTATCGTATGAGTCTTTGGGTTTGTTGCATCAGATGCAAATGGCAGGTATGAAGTTTGACTTGATCTCTTGGACAGCCATGATTTCTGGGTTTGTTCACAATGGACATGATGTGGAAACCCTAATGCTTTTCCATCGAATGCAGCTTTCAGGTGTGACCAAATTCTCTTAAGAGTTTCAAGTATTTTTCAGCATGTTACCACTTGGCTAGTGTACAAAGGGGGATGCAAATTCACAGTTTTATTTCTAGAACTGGAATTGATAAAGATGTTTTTCTGGGGAGTAGTCTTGTGGAGATGTATGTTAAATGCCATTGTGTTGCAGATGCAAAGATTTTCTTCGAAAAAATGCCTAAAAGAAGTGTGGTCTCCTGGAATGCAATGATTGCAGGCTATGTACAAGAGGGCAGATGTGATTTAGCCTTGAGACTTTTTAATGAAATGCAATTGTCAGGACTGAAACCTAATTCGTTTACCATTGCTAACATACTAATAGCATCTGCCAACTCTGTGTGTTTGAAACATGGCAAGGAAATTCATCAGTACATAATCAAAAATAAAGTTGAGAAAAATGTTTTTGTGGAGACTGCCCTTTTGGATATGTATGCAAAGTGGGAATATATAGTAGGCACGCCATGCATTTGACAAAATGTTCACAAAAAAATGTGGTTTGATGGAATTTGACGATTGCAGGCTATGCCCAGAATGGACATGGTAATGAGGCTTTGAAACTCTTAAATGAAATGCAAATATCAGAAATGAAACCCAATGTGCTCACATGGCAGCTTTGCAGCATGGCAGAAAAATTCACAATTATATTATTCAAAATGGATATAGCTCAAATTCCCTCGCAGGAAGTGCTCTAATAGATATGTATGCAAAATGTGGAGATATAACAGATGCGCCCGGAGTCTTTGACAGAATGCCAACAACATGTGTAGACTTTTGGAATGCAATGATCACAGCATATGCCTTGCACGGAAGGGGTGAATATTCTTTAGCTATATTCAACCAAATGCAACAGACAGCTTTGATGCCAGACCGTATCACTTTTACTGCTGTTTTCTCTGCATGCACTCATGCAGAAATGGTCTGTGAAGGCATGGAATTATTTTATTGCCTGAACCAAGTTTATCACATTGCACCCTGTGCAGAACATTATGCATGTGTGGTTGACCTTCTTGGCTGTGCTGGATGCCTTGACGAAGCATGTGGCATTATCAACAGCATGCCAATTGAACCTACAGCTAGTATATGTGGTGCTTTGCTTGCTTCTTGCAGAACTCGTGGCAATGTGGAGATTGGAGAACTTATCGCACAGCATCCTTTTAAGTTGGAGCCTGAAAATTCTTGAAATTACATATTGCTTTCAAGCTTCTATTCTGCAATTTGCAGGTGGGATGATGCAGAAAGGGTTAGGAAGATCATGAGAGACAGAGGGGTGAGAAAAAGCCTAGGATGCAGTTGGATTGAGATTGACAATAGCATGTGCACATTTGCAATGGGAAATGAATCCCATCCAAAAATGGGGAAATTTTCTGGGAATATAAAGAGCTTAGCAGACCAAATGAATGAGGCAGGGTATGTGCCTGAGTAAAATTGTGAAAGGAGGAATGAGTCCTCTGTGGTCACAGTGAAAAGCTAGCCATTAATTTTTGGTATATCATTACCTTACCCGCTACACCTCTCGGAATCATCAAGAATCTACGTGTGTGTGGGGATTATCATACTACAACTAAGTATATCTCACATATTGTTGGCTGAGAAATTATTGTGAGGGATTCCAAATGTTATGATCATCACAAGGGCCTTGAAGGGTTGTCCATCATAGAACAGTCATGTAATATATCGTATTAATTTCACTCTGTACATGCAGTCTAGCGTCAAATAACTTACAACTGAAGAAAATCACACTGCATGATTTTGTTAGATAAGGTACTGCAAGTTCTATTTTATGGTCTGCCTCCCATAAAACTGATTAAAAATTTCAGCTCCAAATTCAGCCAACAATATGATGATTTACGTAGCTGCAAAACTCAGCCACCAAAAATACCACAATATTCAAGACTATTTTAGAAGCATCTAAACACAGCCAGGGCTAAGGTAAATCAACTAGACTATCTAATTACCCCTAGCATGGGAGGTCTTACCTGGTTTTAGACATAGTGACGTATCCCATTTTTGGATGCCTCTCATAAGAGAAACCTTTATTGTAGTTAGATAGTTATTCAATGGATACTTGATTCATCCACACTCTTCTAGATAAGATTTCACTTTGTCTTTGGTGGTCTCAAATTACAATAATCTGCGTTTGTGCACAAGGTTGAATTGCAATTAACTCTTTATTGCGTTTATTTTTATTTTTATGAATTATTCATATGTGGATGTACCTGTGTGTGGATAGCACAATTCACATGATTTATCACTTTTACAGATGAGTTTTTACCTCGTGCTAACTTATGTATTTGACAACATAGATGTATATGATTTTAAAGCTTGACTCTTGCTTTATCAATCTAATCAATTTAGTCTATCTAGTTTATCTAATCAACCAAAGATTGATATAAAGGATGTTACCCAAGGCCTACTAATAAGAAATAATAATCAAAAGTATACATTTAAGGAGTCATTAATTACCACTTCTTTAACACCATTATTCCTCCACAAGAACAAACATGTTGATAATAAACTTACCGATTCCAAGGATATTTAGGTTATCCAAACCCCCCTCAACATTTTCATCCCCATAATTCAACATTGACACTAAGATAAATGAAGTCTTTCCACCTCTTTTTTGTGGTCCATAAAATACATAAGATCCAAGATCTATAAGCATAATAAAATCACAAGATATTCTACTTATTTGCGCTTTAAGTTGAAGAAATATATCCAAAATTTGATTGATAAAGTAAGAGTCAAGCTTAAGGAAAATGCACCCACGTTGCAAGAAAAATAAGTTGTGATACATTGAGATACTTGTTCAAACCATGATTGAAATTGTGCACATATAACTCAATGTCAAAGTTCCCACACTAATCCATTGATCCTAGCCAAGCGCAAGAATCCAATCAATCCCACACCAATACCATCTTGGCATAAAATTCTATCAACTTAGTCCAACCACCCTTGTCTAGTTTTATCTTTTCATAGATGAGAAAATTGACAAGTTACAATAGCTTTCAACTATGTAATAGAATATTTATGTCCCTTTTCCAAATTAACATGTACCACATCACAATTAAAATATATCTAATCATAAAATATCAAGGCAAAGGACCGGGCCTTCATGAATAGGTAATTTGATAACCCATACATGTTTATGCAAATCAAGTCTTGATGAACAATGTAAAGATGATAGTTACAATCTTGAAATTTTAGAGGCAACTTGTTCCAACATCAAAACAGGTTACCCCCATTGTTATTACAAAGAGACTGTTGTCAACAATCCTTTTGTTGACACCATATCCTTACCACCAACCATTTCACTAGCACCATCAATCCTTTTATTGACCCCATCATCTATCCCACCAACCCTTTCATTGACCTCATCATCCACACCATTAATCCCTAGCATCCTCACCTAAACTCATCAACCAACACTAATAAAATAACACAACTATCACCACCTCCATGGGACTCCAAAATAATATTCCCCTATGGGATCATAACATGGTCTTTGAAGTTGATTTAGATGCATCGACATATATCAAGGAAAGCATCTAATCACTTAAAACCATAGCACCGAAAAATTCTAAATCCCAACAATCTAAATGCCAAAGTCTATTCATTTAAATCTGAAAATCCAGCAATCATGAAGCTTCCATTCACGATCTAGAGACCTAGAGTTCAAATATGCACAAATCTTAGAATCCCAAGTTCACATGGATCGAAAAATATAGTCCTCAAGACCTATGGATCTCGAGGTAGAAATCCATGAATCTAAAGCTAAAAATGAAATCCACAAACCAAAATATCCAAAACTCTAAAATTCAATAATCCCAAAACCAAGAAATAAAATATCACAAAAAAATACAATAAGACAAAACATGAAATCCATCTAGATCCCAAAAATATGTCAATATGAATATCCTATCCAAAATCTGAAGTCCTAATGTCAAAGAGCCTATAAATTGAAAATCCCCTCGAATAATAAGTCAAAAAATAATAAAATCCAAAAACTACAATTAAATATAGTAAAAAATTAAATCATACAATATGACATGGTGTGTGAAATTATTGATTCTATTCTACTTCATCCTATGACATTTACTCATGTCTCCATCATCACATCTTTCCATCCACCCATTTTACATAATCAAATCCATAATTCTATGTACCTCCATCACCACATCCATTTCATCCAGCTATATGTCCTCCATCCAACTTGCCCCCCACTCCTGACAACATTCTCTACTATAGACCAACATTCACAACATCCACCAAGTGCAATACCAATAGCATGATCTACATGAAGCAATTATTAAAATGGGATGTTATTAGTGAAAATAGATATTTGAATAAAAATATATATAAAAATAAAAAAGTAAAAAGGTTATGAAATCAAAGAAAAATAAAATAGTAAAAAGAAAAAAAATCATCAAATGGTGAAAACCATTCCATGATACATTTGTAAACATCATCCATACTTATACATTTATATGTAGAAAGATTTCTTCTACCCATTCATTACATCCACCCTTTGCTTCCATTAGCTAGTCATCCATATAAGACCATGGCGCATTTGTAACTATCATGCATACTTATGCATTTATGTGTAGAAAGACTTCTTCCACCCATTCATCCCATCCACCCTTTGCTTCCATTAGCTAGTCATCCATATAAGACCATGACACATTTGTAACCATCATGCATACTTATGCACTTATGTGTAGAAAGACTTCTTCCATGACACATTTGTAATCATCATAGAAAGACTTCTTCCACCCATTCATCCACCCTTTGATTCCATTAGCTAGTCATCCATATAAGACCATGACACATTTGTAACCATCATGCATACTTATGCATTTATGTGTAGAAAGACTTCTTCCATGACACATTTGTAATCATCATAGAAAGACTTCTTCCACCCATTCATCCCATCCACCCTTTGCTTCCATTAGCTAGTCATCCATATAAGACCATCATATCATTTCAATTCATCACATTACATATCGATGCCTATCATATGTATCCTCATCCTACTTTTGACCTTGATAAGGAAGTGGATAAAGTTGCCATATTGACGCGGTGAAAGACTAGAAAAGGAGGATGACAACCAAGGAGACAACCCAAATTTAATGGGCATTGCCTTGGTGTGCAAGGAAAGGGAAAGGGTGAAGAAGGGCATCTGTGTGACATGACCAGGGCTTAAATTTGATGGTCGTATATATGTATTTGAAGATTTTAACTGTAAAATACAGTAAAAAATAAATATTTAACTGTATGTTAATACATGCAATTTATTTTAGAAACTGTAAAAAAAGCAGTTAATATGAAAATTTGACCGTATATATATATATTTATAGTTTTTTTAAGATTCTAAATATTTTTGAGTTTCTTTTATTCTAGACACTTTTTGAGTTTCTTTAATAGAATTTTTTATAAAAACAACAATCTTCTCCTTCAAACCATTTTTTTTGTTTTAGTGCAAAATATTTCATTTATCTTTTATTAATCTAGTTTTAGAGTTTAATCTTCATTATCCAGACTCAAGAGAAGAAGCAAAAAGTCAGAAAAGGGAGAGATTTTTTTTCACACTTACAACTTACAACAAAAAAGAAAGAAGATTTGCAAAAAGTAAAGAGATTTTGCTGCATAGTTACAACTTACAACGAAAAATAAAACAATTTTACTGCACAGTAAGAAGAGTAAGATGATTATGATTTTATTTCTTTTGTTCTTTTAAAAAAAATGATTTACAAATCTTATATTAAAAATTTGTAACGGTTTACCACAGTAAAATTAAACATTGTAGATTTTTTTATCAAACATTTTGGATCGCATTTAATAATATTCTATGATTTTTTTTTCCTTTTTTTTTTGGTCTAATGCAACCACTACAACCCCCTGTTCTCTCTATGGTTGTTTATATATATATATTTTTTATGGTTCATTTGTAATAAATTTAGATGAATTTGAACAAAATATCTAAATCTTTCTTATTTTTAAAATATGTAGGGATTATAATTTGAAAATGTCTGACAGAAAAAAAAATCAACCTTCTATCAAACATTTTTTTCCATGGTCAAGTACATTCGAAGTTGTAACACCCAATGAAGATCATAATTTTGATTTAAATGAAGACTTAGATATTTTGAGGTACACTAAAGAGTATGCTGATGAATATCAAACAAGAGAAAACAATACATAGAAAAGAAAGAAAACTTGGGAGTAAAACAAGAATTTCATGAGGAATGAAAAGTAAAGTTTAAGTGGCTGAAATGTACAATATATGAAGGAAAAAAAGTGATGAAATGCATATATTGTGAAACACATAATGTAGTTGGACCATGGGGAGCAGGTAATGGTTGCACTAATTTACAACATGATTCATTAGTTACTCATGCCAATTCAAACATTCATAAGATTTCACTAGTTAAATGGACATGTGGGAATGAAAAGAAAGAAAAACCTATTACAGAACATATAGCAAATGTTGATGACGTTAACAAGGAAAGAGTCATCACAACTATGAAATTAGTTTTTTGGATGGTTCAAGAGGATTTACCCTTTTCAAAATATGAATCACTTTGCTCTCTTGAAATGACATTAGAGTTACCAAACATGCCAAAGAATAAGGACTACAATTCATACACAAATCAGATGGCTGCAAATCAATTTCTTTTTACTATATCTAAGTATCTTGAAGAGGTACAAATTGCTAGAATGTTGGATAGTCCTTTTTCCTCTTTGATGTTGGGTGAAAGTATAGATCACAGTTTAGAGAAGCATCTTATGGTCTATGCAATTTTTTTAGACTCAAAAGAGTTGGGGCAACCAACTTCACAGTTTTTAAAGCTCATAAATGTTTGTGATGGAAAAAGAAAAACAATATATGATGCAATCAATGTTTTAAAAGAAGAAAGGGGGCTTTCAAATACACGCTTAATACTATTTCCACAGATGGTGCTTCATTCATGGTTGGTAGTGAAAATGGGTTTGTTTCTTTTATGAAAAAAGATGTTCCTAATCTTGTAGGTGTTCATTGCATTGCTCATCGTGAAGCTTTAGCTGCATCAGATGCTTCCAAAAAAATTCTTGAATTGTTATTTGTTGAGAAATCAGCAAATAAGGTGCATTTTTGGGTACAAAATTCTACTAAAAGAAACAAGGAACTCCTTTCTTTACAAGAAGTCATGCAACTTGAAACTCTTCAAGCTCTTCAAATTCATGGAGTTAGATGACTTTCAAGAGGACAAGTTATTGAAAGGCTTGTTGTATTGATGCCTCCTATATTGACTTTATGGAAAAATAAAAAGAGAGAGTCATGGTATGATAAGGCAAGAATATTTTCAGTTCAATTTTGTTTACACATGCTTGCAGATATAATGCTTATGTTGAACAAGCTGAATAGAAAATTTCAAGAAGAGTATGTTGATGTTACATCATTAGGGGCATCTATTGATATTACTATAAACACTTTAAGCAAGTGGTTTATGAGAAGTGATACATTTGTTGATGGTACCTATTACTTATCTAAATTCTTGGATGAGATTATTGATAAAGAGGGTATTGTTCATAGGCATGAATTGTGGTTTGTGGCAATTTCATGTGCACATGGTGATTATGTTGATTCACAAAAACAATCACTAAAACCTTGCATTGATAGTTCATTAGAGAGTTGTAAACAACTTGCAAAAGAATATGTTCAAGCACTTATAGATTGTTTGAATTGAAGATTTCCTAATCTTGTGTTTTTCAACTTTGTAAAGTTGTTTAGTCCTTGCCATTATCTAAAGGATGCTCATGCTAGAGAAGATAATTCAAAGCGTTGGCTTGATAATCTGTTTCAACACATGCAACATACTTTATGTGAGGGAGAAGAAAATGAAACATTATTAAATGTTGAAGCTTGTAAACAAGAGTTGCATATATTTGTTGATACTCTTCGTCTTAGTTGTGAGGGATTATCAATGAAGGAAGCTTGGAGGGTTTTTTGTGTCACAGACTCACATACAAGTTTTCCAAACATGACAAAGCTATGGAAAACAATCATTACTATTCCATCAAGTACAGTGGCATGTGAAAGAGGTTTTTCAAGGAAAAACATACAAAAAGATATCCGACAAACAACTCTAACATTAGATATATTGGATGCTTTGATGAGAGCATCTCTAACGACGCTTGATGTATCAATAATGGAATGGAGCAGAGTGAATGAAATTTGAAAAGATGCCAAACAAAGAAGAATTTAAAATGTTTTAAAAGTCATTTTTTTGTTCACATTTGTAATGGTGATGTATCCCATATGAGGCAAAACACCCCAATGCATTATGATTTGTTAGTTTCATTTTAATGTCAGTATGTTACAAGTTATATGTTAATACTATCATAAATCAAATTTATAACAGACTTTGAGGTTTTTTAAATTAATCTATTTGAAAATATTTATTTTCATGGCCTGTGAATGCAACCTTTATATCCTTGCTTCCACCATTGTTTCATAAATTCAAAATTATATAAAGGACAGTTGATGGCCTCTGGTTTTATTCTTCTAATGTTAAAACTATCTAGTTCATTTACTTATGGAATTGTCTTGTTGCAAAACATGTTTTACCAACTTTGACAACACCCTCTTCCACTGTTTTAGCTCCACCATCTACAGTTGAGTCTCCAGGTATTTCATCAAGATAAGAAGTAATCTGAAGCTTCTACTGAAGCCAAGAATGGTATGAAGGGTTAATGGTGGATACTGATTGACCTCATTCAACATTGAAGAACCATCAGGGCCCACTGATCTTTGAGTCTACTTCGACTGTATCAAATTCTTATAAAAAATTCTAGCGTATTCAGAAGACGGTGATACATCTTCCATTTCAAGCTCCCCTTCAACATCCTCAAGAATGTGCCAAAGCCTTTCTAGAATATAAGGTGAGTTGTTTGTCGGTTCTGGTATTGCTTTAGTTTTTTGGCTTGCCTAACAAGGATCTTGTTGACAGAGTGACCAAAGGAATGAAACTCTTTTTGCATGTCTTCGAACTGCAGTTAATATATGGCATTTACTAAGCTAAAGGACGTGCTGGTCTTGATATTCGGCCTAATGCTTTTAAGTATGCTGAGAGGCCATTTCCAAACTAGGTACGTTTTCACTTTCATAAAGATCATGTGCCACTGCGAGAGGACAAATTTAAGGCTCCCATCAAATATTATTACAATGGAAAATAAAAAAGGAAGTTCAAATTTGAGATGAATGGACAGCAGGTGAAAAAATTGTCATATTTTTCAATCTATTCCAAGAGATGATTGCCTAGGTATTGACAGTGCTTCTATGGCAAGAGGAGGCATGTGCCTTATGTTGAAAATGTTCCTGCCCCTCCTATCAGTGCCTTATTATATAAAATTTGACTTGCAGTAAAAAAAACAAAATTGTACAAAATTTTTTTATGATGGGCAAGGTGGACCGTCAAATTTAAGCCTTGGGCATGACATCCTTTCTTGTGGAGGAGAAAAGCATAGCTTGTGAGCTAAAAACTAGCACGCAGAGCAGACTTTGAATCCTCATGACCTCAACAAGTTTGTAGATTTGGGCTCTCTTTTGGGAGAAAATGCAGAGTATATGCGTGATAAATGGTGACATGGATGCTGGTGTGCGAAGAGGGCATTTTAGAGACTAGACGTGGTGTTTGAAGTTACCAACAGATTTTTCATGCCCCCATAACTAGAAAACAGGTGGGAACAGGCGATGAGAGGGTAGGACAACATGGAGGGCAGAAAACATAAAATCTTGACCAGGAGGAAGGCGATGGAATCACGTGGGCGAGTGAACAGAGGGAAAAATGTGAGAAGTGCAGTTACAGCGTCCTCGCCTACGCAGCAACTAGAGCTCAGGCGTCCATCAAAGTGTAAAGGATCGAAGAATTTTGTGAGGAAAGGGGACGAGATCCCTCAAAAGAAATGCATTCCCATGGAATACCTTGATTGCACTATATCTACAAACTTATTTGTAGAAAAGGTTTAGAAACTTTCAAGCAATTGTTTGGTGAAAAGCCAGACTCCATGACCTTTGTCGACATCCTCCCTAATGGTACCAAAGGGAGAGCTTTCAAATGGGTCATGGACATCCATCAAAGTTTAAGGATAGAGGAAATTTGTCAGATGGAGAAGGGTGCTTTACTTGTTTAAAACACACCAGACTTGTTTAAATCAACTCCCACAAAAGGAAATTATTAATCTGGGTTGATTCAAGTTTATGTGCATGTGGGTATATTGGTTTAGACGGTTTGCCAAACAATTATGTGCCACATACATATTCTTCCATATTTTCTAGGGTGTTTTGTTGAGTTGTTGGCATGCTTGTGCATGTCATTTCATTTGCATTATATATCCCTCGACAACTATCACTATTGGAAGCATTGGGATAGGTTCAGTTGATATTTGAACCATGTCAACAAAAACTAAATGTTAAATATGACACATATAGGGATGTAATTTGTTTTTGAAAGAAGTCGTAATCCCTTGCTATAAACTCATTGATCAATGTGGAGTAGTTGCAATTAATTGGAACTCCAATAAGATCAATTGTTGTATTATAGAAAAGAGAATTTAAGTTTTACTAGTGCTGAATAGTTTTATTACTATTTAGTATATTGTGATATTTATGATATAAAAGGTATATATTAGAGAGTGATGTTAGGTTGAATTGGAGTTTTGACTTTGAAATTATGTGTAGATTCTTTAATATTTAAGGTGAAATCTAATAGACTATGGTAATCCTTCATTAACCGCAAAATAAAAGGGTGAAGATGGGTACCTTCATTATGGATTGTCCTTGGAGTTCATATAACATCACTTAGACATGGGATTTGCAATAATAATGAGTTAAAAAGAATAATTGCACAATCACAATATGTTGTGTATTCATTTTTTGAATTTTGGATTATGAATAAAGTTGATGATAGTTATTATCTACTGCAATATTATATGATTAAAATGCTAAAGGATAATTGTTATGATCAAGGTCAGTGTTGTGAAAGTTGATTTTGTTGGAAGCATGATTTCCACGAGCACATTGATTCTAGTAATATTAGTAATAAATGGTATTCAGTGGGATGACAACAAAACTTGACCTTCAATTGAAAGTCTTTGATGTCACAAGTGGGTCACACACACATATATGTATACATATAAACATATACATATATACATATATGTGTGTGCGTGTGTCTATATATATACATGGGTGAACCCACAATATTGGTTTACAATTTTTGGCCAAACTGGACACTAAAATATATTTTTCTAACTAAATCTTCACTTTTGGGCACCTATAGTGGTTAAACCACGAAGAATTTGAAGATGATGCGAACTAGTGATTTGTGACATTTTGTCTGTAAATTCTAAATATATTTTTTCAAAAATTTTGGAATCAGATTGCACTTTTTTTTCCATCTCCTTCGAAAACTAGTTTTTTTCAGAAACCAACATTTTTAAGGAGTGACACTCACCATATAATGCATAACTTTTTTTCCATGAAGGATAAAATTCTAATTCTTTCAAATTTAGATTTGTAACTCTGATATCTAGTGCTTCCAATTGGTTAAATAATTTTTTATTGAATATTTTTTCTTTAATCAAGTTTCAAAATCAAACCAATTACAATTCAGACACAGGCAGACCATATAACGCATAACTTTTTCTATATGTATCGAAATTCAATTATTTTTTTGTTCGATCAAGGACTTCAATATCTGGTGCACTCATATTTTTCAAATTATTTTTTGATAATCTGCTATTTCCCACATGTGCAAAACAAAGATTTTGATTTTCGGTGAAAACCTATGTTTAATAAAACTAAAAAAACAAATACATAATAAAACCAAAACATATTAAAATTATAGTCGTTGGATAGCTCATTTTGAGGACTACCTAATTCCAGTTGGGTTGGTAAAGTAGCTTCCATTTTCATCCTCAACTCAAACTTTGAAGGGAAAAATTTTTAATTTTTTTGTGCTAAAGAGCATGAAGGTGGGAAAAGGGGGGTTTGCTTGAACCAAGGAGGTTTTAGCGAACTAGGGTTCATTCGAAGCCCCTTTCAAAAATGGGTTTTCATTTTTTTTTTTGGTGGGATGGTGGGAACTTGCATTGAATGGGTTCACTTGAACCCAGGTTCTAGCAAACCCTCTTTTGGTTTGTTCAAATCTATTAGTTCACTCGAACCCCAAAAACAATTTTTTTTGGCATGGGGTCATTTTTTTCATATTTTCCTTCCTCACTCCAATTGTAAACCACTTTTGTGGGTTCACCCACATATATATGTATATATATATATACATATACATGTCTATATATATCAAGACATCGGTGTCATCAAAGTATGATAAAATAACTATCATTTACATTGGAATCAATAAATTTAGCATCTCATCCCCTTGGGAATTATAATTAGGGTTGTAATGAACTAGTCTTACTCTTCATTTAATCTAATGGGTTTGTGAAAACCAAAGTAATTTCATGTTGAGTAATAAGCGTAGCCTTTATGTCGAGGATATGAACCTTGGGATGTTGAAGCAATATTATGAATTATAATGGGTGGAGATTGACTTGAGACCTCAATATCCTTAAAGAGAAGTGTTATAGTATGGGTTGCTAAATTGTGACCCTAGTTGTGATTTCCTATCTACTATTAAGTGCATGTATGGGTATGTGCAGGATCATGATGGGCCAAAAAGTGGCAATATGATGTGTATGTAGCTGACGACTTTTTTTTACCCAAAATTGATGAAACGAAAATGGTTTTTAAAGGAGATTCTTAGCTTTCCACCAATATAAATTATGCTTTACTTTGAATTTAATAAGTAATTATTATTCATTTTCTATTCAAATTACGAATAAAGTCCTGATTGATAGACCAATTGAAAAACATCTATAGCTTTCAAATGATATCACATTTTTTGAATCCAAAATACGCGTCACATTCTATGCTTTGCATACTATAGGACTAAAAAATGAAAAATTAAATTTCATGAAGTTTTGACCAAGTTAAGGTGGTCAGACATACGAGTTTTTTATATTTTTCAAAACTTGTAATAAAAAATCATATAATTAATTATTTACTTAGAAAAAATTACAAAAAAATATGCATCACATTGGGACATGAGTCCTCTATTCACATCTAAAATATTATAAAAAAAATATTATCATTTTATTGTGGTTAGTGGGTTAGATACACACCTACTTCTTATTTTTTCCCCGAAATTAATTACTACTACATTGAAATTTCAAATTTTCACCAAATAGATTTCTTTTTTTTTAAACAAACCTAGTAGTTTAGAAATTTCATTTAATTTTCTACATATTCTATTCTTACATATTTTTGAAATAATATAGATAACTTATTCAAATTTTTACGTCAAGTTGCCTAACTCTGATTTTTTTAATTTTTTTGCCACTTAAGGGCCTATTTTTTCCATGATGATCCTGCGAATACCTGTATTTGGATGAAAGGATTTCTATGTAGAAATTCCAAGTGTATGTTCCTTGAGAGAGAGACCTTCTAAAAAGAACTACATGTGACTTCAATCTTGTTCGGAAGTTGGTATGTAAGAAACTATCCTTGGGTGAAGGATGCCCCTTCGACCTCAAGTTCGTAGGGAAGTATTTAGGTGATAACTTCAAGGTTCGGGGTTATTCTTAAACTTGTTATGAATGTGTTAAAAATTTGATAACTCATATTTAATAATGATATAAATTATGTTAAAAGGATAGATAATGAGATGAACCATGAGTATTCTTATCGGTTATGAATAGTCCACTTGTTGTAGCTATGTGTTTGATTTTGGTTTGAGCTTGGGATTCCATTCCTTAAGATGGTCTACACCATATATAAGAAAAAATTATAACTATTATTGATTAAGGTTGGATATTTTCCCCTTGTCTCTTTCTTATAAAGTACGTGTTTCTAAGTAGTGTGTTATGATGGAAAATTTAAAGTGGGATTGATTACTTTATAAGTTAGTTTTTAGTGTGTACATGTGTTGAGTAGAGACCATCTTATGTGAGTTCAATGTGATTCTTATGTGGTTGTAAAATTCAACTCCATACCTATTGGAATCTATATAGAGACTTTTGAATCACTTGATCAATACTTATGAACTCTTATGATGTGTATATCATAATTAAGTTTGATACTAGAGTAGTAGCAAGTTATCATTGGGTCATGCCAATGATGGATTCCTAGAGCTATTGTTGTATCTTATGGACTAGCCAACATTCACCTATACCATGGAGGTGAAGAATTTCTAAGAGGATTTTCAAGATGTGATAACAAAGTGATTGAGTTGTTTGTTACCCCCACCATGTAGGTAATAGAAATTATCTATCTAACCATTATATTGGGAGGGTTAGCAGGTAGTCGCCTATAGTGTGAGGGTGATTGATGTTTGATGCTATCCATATTGTGAAGGAGATTGGTTTACAATATCACCAAGTTCACTAGGTGGTATATGTTAGATGTTACCCCTTCCTAGGTGGAAAAATTTGTCACCAATGACCTATGGGTGATAAAAATCAGAATCCACCAGCTTGATGGATTAGTAGGATGTGGGAGTATTGTTAATGGCCTTATGTGATGTTTCTATTACACTTACTCTTTATCTAGTGATGATTGAAAGTAATATGGGATACTTTCCCACCATTATAGTTGGTGCAAACGATTAGTGAAAAGGATGGGACCCATGATGTAGTCTGAGATGCACTAACATTCCCTTTCTGGTTGGGATGCACTAAAAGGGTAGGTATTAGTCATTATGTATATGTCTATCAGTAATAGGATTGTAGAGAAATATACAATAAAATGAATGAAAAAATATGCATATTGTAGTGTAGAAAAATGTATCCCTTTACATTTTCTCACTTGTTTGGGCCCTCCTTTTTCAATTGGACTTAATATTGCCTTAATTTAGTGCTGTTAAATGTACACCTTTACATTCTCACACTTATTTGGGAACTCTTAATTAAATTGAGCTTAATTAAATGTATTAATTAGACCTTTTATTCATTTAAAAGCCTAATAAATTACATTTTCTAAAGGGGAAACCTAACAATAATTAATGACTAAACATAACACTTTATATTGAGCAATGCGTGTTTCAGGTATAGGGACCTAGGACCCATCATAGGCAAGTTGGTCATCCTTAGACCTTTGGACCTAAAGTTAAATTATGCTTTTGGTGGTATTTTAACATCTTCAAATCCATAATTCAATGTCGGCTTGTGATATTTGAATTTCAGGAAATTTATGATACATACCTATAAATACAAGGTCATTTCACTAAGTTTCACCTAGATTTTCAAGAGACTTTCATGAGATTTACAAGAGCAATTTTGGAGAAATTCAAGGAATGCAAGAGCAGATATAATAGACATTTATTGTAGCATTCAAGATCTAATCATCATGTCCAAGTCTTCTTGTATCATATTACACCCCAATAAGTGTAATTACTATTTACTGTTACTATGTAGGGTAAATTGTGAATGTAATGTGAATTTAGTGGGTGAATAAATTGTGTGTGCACTTTGTTATCACTACTTTATGAATGAATGCCATCTCATTTAAAGATATATGAAGGAATCCATTTATGTGATTGGATGAATATTGTATTAATAATCTAACTTTGGAGATGTATTATGTATACTACATATTTTGTGAGCAGATGACTACCATGTGCAAGTGTTAGTGGTTGTAGGTATATGTTCAATTCCTCCAGGCAGAGGGGAAGTATCATTCAGGAGAAGGTCTTGGTCAGGTAACTAGTATCGTAACCTATCTAACTATTAACTCCTAGAAATTCACCCTATGCAAAGTTATGAAACTAAGCTTTCTGGAGAAACATGGGAACTTTTCCAGGTTGTGGGTCACCTAAAAATGGAAAAGAACCTCTGGAGAAGACCAACTTCCTATGTTGGTTATCACTACTCTACTCATTCTTTTTGAGGGAAAAGGGAGAAAGACTACTAAAAATAAAATACTAAAATAAACTACTGGGTGAGTCACCAAACTGCAACGACTATGAAACTCAGACTTGCATAACACTTATTTTTCAATGATAGAGAAAGAAGTTTGCACTAATTACTTCTATATGTTCTCTGCATAAATATTTCACAAAATGGTCCTAAAGATTAGACCTAAAGGAGGAGGGTAAACTCATAGCTAGAAGTAAATTTGCAATATCATAGCACAATCTGTAACTTGCATTAACATAACTATGCATAGAGGCAAAAAAAAAACATGATACAAAATTAAGTGGAGATGAAGAATCTCTCACTGATAATCTGATCAACCATATGAAATACACAAGCATGCACTGAATAAGAAGGCAATTGTTATTTATATCAAAGAATCAAAGCATTTCACTGAATTTCATATCCCAAAACAAAAAAATTGAGTTACAAAAGTATGCCAAACTATCACAAAGAACTGTAAAAGTCACTCCAAGAAAAAATCTACATAATCAAGAACCAACTCAATAATGAGTAGCAAATGTGACTATATCCACAAGTCCAAGTAGCTCCACCAAAAGAGGCTCTAGAAGCTTCATGAACTCAGATAGCTTCAAAAAGCCAAAAATATAGCAACAATATCTTTTCAAAAAGAGTTCAAAATGAAAGAAAAAGTCATGCAAGACTTAAATAAATCATAATGTATCTTAAAAATGCCCCAAATTGAGCCAACAAGCCTAAATCGGCTCCAAATGCTTTTAAAAAGCAAAATAAAGAGGCTCCTATATGTTCTCGTCATGTTGGAAAATTAATATCAACTTCCCTAGATACCCTCCTCATGTCGATCAACTGTTTCTAACCTTTCCAATATTCATGGCATGTTATAAAAATCATCCATTTTTCTCTCCTAGGACTTGGTCATATCTTGATATTTGGTTATAAGTTTTTCTTTTAAAGATAATGCTTTAAAATCTAAGTGATTTATAAAATATCACTTAAATTTAAGCATTTGACAATATATAAGAATGCAAAATATTAAACGCATCATACATTTGACCATAGACAAGGTCAAAGTAAAAGAAAAACATTGGAATTTAAGGAAAACAATTAGAAGATTGCAAAAATCTTCTAAGTCGTGGAAGTAGAGAGACACAAAGGCTACGGGTCTATTAATTGTCATTTTATTTTTTAAAGTAAAAATGCTATCAAGATATAAGCATGTATAAACTATTAGGGTAAAACCCTAAAAGATAAAATATGCAAAAATGCAAAGCATTTCATTTTTATTTCTATTGACCCTTCTGGAAAAACATAGATGCCTCCATGAGGATGTCATTAGAGCTTCTATAGAAGATATTTTTGCAGTTACAGGGACATATATTTGTATTTTTTGTAGTTCTTCTCTAGAAAATCACTGGTAAGCTATTTTCTAACAATCAGATTGAGAAAACTTCATTTTTGTTTTTCAATCTGGGCCCTTTAGGGCCACGACTCCTGTAGCCACACTTATCCATTGATTTTCCTCTGTTAATTAATCTTGTTTGCTAGTTGTGTCGCCATTAGAGGATTTTATTAGGAAGGTTTCCTATATTTGCATTTTATTGAAGAGTGGAGATTTTGAACCACAACCATGTACTTCTGATGTATTTTATTTTCTTTCTCTCTGTATTATTTTTGGATTTTTCCTTTATTTAACTCAAAAACAACTTTTGGTCAAGGGCTTAACCTCTTGAGAAAAATATTTGCACCTCTATGGCTACGGGTTGTACTCTATTTCCCTCCTGTATCTACATCAAGGGTTTTCTTGACCAGTAGATTATGAATTAATTCCTTTCTAATGGTTGTGGCCATGAGTCTTTAGCAAGTATCTATTTGGTTTTCTTGAGAGTTTCAATTGAATCAGACAACAGGAAATCTATAATTTTATTGTATCTCCTACAAGTAACATCTGTTCACCAAGGTATTTTGGCTTTCAAGGCTTCTTTTACTAGCCTTATAACTTCCATTCATTAGATAACTTCATGCCCTGCACACTGGGTCTTTGCTATCCTTTGATCAATTCATTTGTAGCTCGCCCATGGCTGCATGCCTTTTGAATTGATGTATTAAATTTATTCATTTTCATGATTGTTTATGAACATGGCCAAGGGTTATTGTGTTCTCATGGCCGCTAAAGATTTCTCGTAGAAAACCCCAAATGGGTTTGCAAGTAACGTAAAAAAAAACCCTTCCTAAAAAACTCAAATTATCAAAGGGACCCATGCCTTAAAATGATACCATGATATTCCTGACTATAAAAGTTGCATTTCAATGTCTTAATCTTTGTCCCAACATATTAGACATTATGGCTCAACCTCTACCTTTATTTGCAACTTAAAAATATGTGAAAACCATTGGCTTCATTATTTAGTATAGAATGACTGGCACTCATTAAATATAGTGTCCCTTTGAAGGTTGACAATCCCAATACTTATGAATTTGAAGTTGTTCTCTTTTATTGAGGTTTTATGCATATATTGATCACTGATGTGTCTGACTTGTATGGATTCCTGTAGATGATTGACACTTGACTTGTCATGTATATTATTCATTTTCTTCTATCATAGATTTTGACAGTTCATGAGTGATTGATTACCATTGAGCTCCTTTTTAAAAAAAAAAAAAAACTTCTCTTGTCATAATCTCTATCGGGCTTACTATTGGGTATTCTTTGATTTCACTATTATATGGCAGTCCATAATTATTCTTGACCTTTCTAGAGACTATGAGTGCATATTTTAGGAGATCGCTACCTATAACACTATCTTTTAAAACTTCCATGCAGTTTGTCTTTGTGACTTTCTTGAACAAAAAACTGCTATTGTATGACTGTGCTATTGGGTAACTGCCTTGGATTGCTTTAGAAGCAAATTCCCTCCATAATATTTTATATGTTGTTACTTCAAAAACTTAATATTATGTTTGTAACTGCTATCTATAACTGATTTTGGAACTATGGTTATGCCAGGTGCATAAGTTTTTCCTTTCTGGATCTTAATCTAGAAATCATTGTTGTTTGTAAAAGAGATAGCTAATTCATATAAAATTTATGTTACTATTTTCATGATCACTGCTCTGTTTTCTGATGCTTATGTAATCTAATTTTTCTCCTTAAAACTGTGATCTCTTCTAATGAATGTACTTCATAATTTAAGCTTTTTTGTATGTATCAGTTTTCATAAAACCTCTGCTCAACCATGTTCCAAGAACACTATCACCCGAAGGTAGCCAATAATTGCTATTTATTCATAAATCAGGTAAGTGTTTCTTTATGCGATCCTTGTAGCACTACTATGAATATTGTACATCTTCATTCATTGTAGCTATGCTTTCTAATCATAGGGTGTGTGATTGCTCCTACCTGAAAATTATCATTTATGTTACTCATAGTATTTGACCATATCTTGGAAAACTATCATGTTTCTCATTCTCAACTGTACCTTGATAATTTCTTACCTGCCTTAATTTGAATCAATCACCTCACCTTGCTATCTTGAATGCTTTCACTTAAGTGATGACTTTCATTTGATATGAACATCACTTAATGCATCACACTTTTGACAAAACTTAATCCTTGAGCAATAGTTGTTTCTTATACTTATGACTGTCACCATATTTGACCTTTATTGTTTCATGATGGTTCCTTTAAGTAGTGGCTTATTATTTCAACTAGTGAATTTATCAATTCATTATTGTGAATGATAAAACCCTTTTTGATTGAATCACTAAGAAACAAGAAAGATCTTTGTATCTATCTTCTGCAATACTGTGAATCTTTCCTCATGACCTGCATTGGATGTTGCGAAGTGTACTTCAAAGTTGTGCATAAATAATGAGCTAGTGTCAACCCTCGTGGGAGCCACATTTACCCCCACTCATATTTAATCAAATAAATGATTGCACCTGTTGCTGCATATGGATCAAACAAGTTAAAAAAAAAACGTGTATATTTCAGATGTAGTTAATGGCTTAACTGCTTTCTCTCGTATATTCAACATATGGATGTTTGATACAGATTAAGGTTAATTTATACATGAATGGGTAAATGATCATGTATGGTGTGCAAATTTTCATTGATTAGAGTGTTTCTCTAACACATTGCTTTGATTGGTGCAGGAAACAAGAGTCTTAAGGAGCTAAGAACAGAGTAGGACAACTCAGACAGTTAAATAAGAAGACTCGACAAAAACCATTTATTCTCAGGCAATGACTAGTTATCCTCCCTACATCCAGCACACTTTTCGTCATCTTCTTATTCATGTATATCTTTATCTTGATTTATATTGAATAAGACAAGAACTAAACTCATGACTTGTGTGAGTCAAATGAATATTTTTGTATTGAATAAAGATTACCTTTTTCAGAAAAGATGTGTAAAATCTTTCTTATATTTCATGCATTTTTATGAATGCAATAATCTATAGTTGTAATCTTTCAAATTATTTCATTTGTATATATTAATGAAATGTAAGGGAGATAAAAAAATGTACCATTTTCTTTCAGATATTAATCGGCTCTACCTGATTGATCAATGGTGAAAATCTGGTAACAGTTTTTGGTGACATCAACTGGATGTTTTCCTGCTAAACATGTAAACCCGTAGTCTAGACATGTCCATTGGGTATGGAGTAGCTTAGAAAACTCAGAGGCTAACCTAAAGCAACTTGGCACATAGCTATAACTCATTTGAGACTAGTCAGAATGTCAGAACACTTATTGAAAACAAGGAAAAACTAAAATTAAACTACCTACTATGCTAGAACAACACTTAGGGAATTGAAACATTGCAACTAAACCTATCCTGCACTAACTAGTAAGAAACTGGTCAAACAAAACCGTTTATCTAGGATGACTGAAATAATTGCCCCTTCTTCTCAATATGCAATGATTTGCATGCATGATGGAAATTAAAAGAAGACAATACACAAATAAATGTTCAATAAATTGATGCAATAATTTTTGAAAAAGATAAAGAGACTCACTACCCTCCTTAAATCGATCATATGTAATGTTATTCAAGAGAGGATAAGTAAGTTGAACATACTCTTGTTTAACTGCTAGTGCATCTTGGATACCATCTTCCGCTGTACCTTCATGTGTGGGTACTTTGTTGGACCCCATCTTGGCTAAATATCTGATAGGGTATCCCCTTGTAAGAACAAAGCTTGAACTTTCATTGTTGAACTCCTACTCATAAACTGCCATTTTATCACCTTGTTGGATAAAAAGGTCTAATCCATGTGACTGAATTGGTGAAAAAGTGGTAACCTCCTCAATATATTCATGCTTTCCCAAATAAACACTCATTCTTTCAATGGAGAACAATGAGATAGCTTCCTCCAATACACTTTCAATTAATGCATCAGCATCTGCCTCTTTTATGCACTAGAAAGGAAGTTGCTTATAATCTTCATTATTACCCAAAGAATTACATCCCAAAACATTATTTTCTTCTTCAATGAAAGAAGGAAAAAGTTCAACTGGTGATGTAGTCTCAAGCTCCTCTGCACAACAGAATGGAAGTTCTTCCAACCAATTATAACTTTCATGAGGCTTCTCGTGTTGTTTCAGCACCTCAGCAAGCTGGTGAACCTACTGTTCCAGCTTATATAATTAAAACAATAGGCTGTTCTGTATAAAATGGCTAATAAGAGGACAAATTTGAAGGATTTTCTTGAAATGGAGGTGAAAATCCATGGTATAGCTAATAAATATACATTGCATGTGTAAAACATGAAACATATACAAGCCTAAACAACAAACCGTATTTAATTGTAGATACTTGGGTTGTTGAAACCAAAGGATATAACTGGAGTCACCATGGTGTTGTTCAAACTGCCTCCTAAGGGTGATAATACTGAGAAAAACACCAATTCCTCTATACTGTATTGTCTTCAAAATGATATGCTGATGTTAACCTCTGAAAGGCCTAAAACTCACTGGCTACATATCAAAACTAGCAATAACATATATCTTCTTTCAACTATCTAATTCAAAAATTCCACCAGGCGTGCCAAAACTGTTAACTCCTAGAAATGCACCCTATGCAAAGTTATGAAACTAAGCTTTCTGGAGAAACATGGGAACTTTTCGAGGTTGTGGGTCACCTAAAAATGGAAAAGAACCTTTGGAGAAGGCCAACTTCCTATGTTGGTTATCACTACTCTAATGATTTTTTTGAGGGAAAAGGGAGAAACATTGCTAAAAATAAAATGCTAAAATGAACTAATGGGTGATTCACCAACCTGCAAGGACTATGCAACTTAGACTTGCATAACACTTACCTTGCAATGATGGAAAAAGTAGTTTTCACTACTTACTTTTGAATGTTCTTTGCATAAACATTTCACAAAATGGTCCTAAAGCTCATACCTGAAGGAGGAGGGTAAAATCACAGCGAGAAGTCAATTTGCATTATCATGGCACAATCTGTAACCTGCATTAACATAACTATGCATAGATGCATAAAAAAAACATGAGACAAAATTAAGAGGAGATGAAGAATCTCTCACTGATAATCTGATCAAAAATATGAAATACACAAGCATGCACTGAATAAGAAGGATTTTTTTTTTATATCAAAGCATCGAAGGCTTTCACTGAATTTCATATCCCAAAAAACAAAATGAGTTACAAAAGTGTGCCAAAATGTCACAAAGAATTGTAAAAGTCACTCCAAGCAAAAATCTGCATAATCAAGAACCAACTGAATAATGAGTAGAAAATGTGACTATATCCACAAGTCCAAGTAGCTCCACCAAAAGAGGCTCTAGAAGCTTCATGAACTCAGATGACTTCAAAAAGCCAAAAATATAGCAATAATATCTTTTCAAAAAGAGTTCAAAATGAAAGAAAAAGTCATGCAAGACTTAAATAAATCATAATGTATCTCAAAAATGCCCCAAATTGACCCAACAAGCCTAAATCCGCTCCAAATGCTTTTAAAAAGAAAAATAAAGAGGCTCCTATATGTTCCCCTCATGTTGGAAAACTGATATCAACTTCCCTAGATACCCTCCTCACGTCGATCAATTGTTTCTAACCTTTCCAATATTCATGGCATGTTATAAAAATCATCCATTTTTCTCTCCTAAGAATTGGTCATATCTTGATATCTGGTTATAAGTTTTTCATTTAAAGATAATGCTTTAAAATCTAAGTGATTTATAATATATCATTTAAATTTAAGCATTTTAAAATATATAAGAATGTAAAAGATTAAAAGCATCATACATTTGACCATAGACAAGGTCAAAGTAAAAAAAATAAATTGGAATTTAAGGAAAACACGTAGAAGATTGCAAAAATCTTCTAAGTTGTGAAAGTAGAGAGACACAAAGGTTATAAGTCTATTAATTGTCATTTGATTTTTTAAAGTAAAAATGCTATCAAGATATAAGCACGTATAAACTATTAGGGTAAAACCCTTAAAGATAAAATATGCAAAAATGCAAAGCATTTCATTTTGTTTTCTATCGACCCTTCTAGAAGAACATAGGCGCCGCCATGAGGATGTCATCAGAGCTTCTGTAGAAGATATTTTTGCAGTTACGGGGAAATTTATTTGTATTGTTTGTAGTTATTCTCTAGAAAATCATTGGTAAGCTATTTTCTAACAATCAAATTGAGAAAACTTCATTTTTTTTCCCCAATTTGGGCCCTTTAGGGCCGCGGCTCCTGTAGCCACACTTATCCATTGATTTACCTCTGTAAATTAAACTTGTTTGCTAGCCGCATCCCCATTAGAGGATTTTATCAAGAAGGTTTCCTATATTTGCATTTTATTGAAGAGTAGAGATTTTAAACCATGACCATGTACCTCTGATGTATTTTATTTACTTTCTCTCTGTATTATTTCTGGATTTTTCATTTATTTGACTCAAAAATGACTTTGGGTCAAGGGTTTAATCTCTTGAGAAACATCTTTGCACCTCTGTGGCCGCGATTTGTACTCTATTTCTCTCTTGTGTCTACATATAGGGTTTTCTTGATTGGTAGATTATGAATTAATTGCTTTCTAATGGTTGCGACCATGAGTCTTTAGCAAGTATATGTTTGGTTTTCTTGAGAGTTTCAATTGAATCAGACAACAAGAAATTTTTAATTTTATTGTATCTCCTACAAGTAACATCTATTCACCAGGGTATTTTGGCTTTCAAGGCTTCTTTTTCTAGCCTTATAACTGCCCTTCATTAGATAACTTCTTGACCTACTCACTGGGTCTTTTCTATCCTTTGATCAATTCATTTGTAGCTCGCCCATGGCTTCAGGCCTTTTGAACTGATGTATTTAAATTTATTCATTTTCATGATTGTTTATGAATAGGGCTGAGGGTTATTGTGTTCTCATCGATGCTAAAGATTTCCCGTATAAAACCCCAAGTGGGTTTGTAAGTAATGTAAAAACAAAACCCTTACTAAAAAAATCATTATCAAAGGGACCCATGCCTTAATATGATACCACAATATTCTTGAATGTAAAAGTTGCATTTTGATGTCTTAATCTCTGTCCCAACATATGACATTATGGCTCAACCTCTACATTTATCTACAACTTAAAACTATGTGAAAACATTGGCTTCATTATTTAATATAGAATAACTAGCTCTCATTAAATGCAGTGTCCCTTCGAGGGTTGACAATCCCAATACTTATGAATTTGAAGCTATTGTCTTTTTATTGAGGTTTTATGCACATATTGATCACTGAGGTGTCTGACTTGTATGGATGCCTGTAGATGATTGACACTTGACTTGTCATGTATATCATTCATTTTGCTCTATCACTGATTCTGATAGTTCATGAGTGATTGATTACCATTGAGCTTTCTTTTCTTTTTTTTTAAATATTCTCTTGTCAGAATCTGTATTAGACCTACTATTGGGTATTCTTTGATTTCACTCTTATATGGCAGCCCATAATTATTCTTGACCTTTCTAGAGACCGTGAGTGGATCTTTTAGGAGATCACTACCTATAACACTGTCTTTTAAAACTTCCATGTAGTTTTTCTTTGTGACTTTCTTGAACACAAAACTACTAGTGTATGACTGTGTTGTTGGGTAAATGCCTTGGACTACTTTATTAGCAAATTCCTTGCATAATATTTTATATGTTGTTACTTCAGAAACTTAATATGATGTTTGTGACTATTATCTCTAACTGATTTTAGAACTATGGTTATGCCAGGTGCATAATTTTTTCCTTTCCTGATCTTAATCCAAAAATCATTCACTAGTAGATTTTGACCCATTTTTTGACGACCGTCTGTCAAAATTTTGACGGTTGTTTGTCACTATTATTGCATTAGAATTTCAATGACATTTGAAACGTCAAAATTCTGACATGGTTGTCGAAAAATTGGTCAAAATCTACCAGTGATTGCTATTTGTAAAAGAGATATCTAATGCATATAAAAATCATGTTACTGTTTTCATGATCACTGCTCTATTTTGTGATGCTTATGTAATGTAATTTTTCTCCTTAAAACTGTGATCTCTTATAATGAATGTCCTTCATAATTTAAGATTTTCTATAAGTATCAATTTTCATAAAACCTCTGCTCAACCATGTTCCAAGAATACTATCACCTGAAGGTAGCCTATAAAATTTGCTATTTAATCATAAACCAGGTAAGTCTTTCTTTATGTGATCCTTGTACCGCTGCTATGAATATTGTACATCTTCATTCATTGTAGCTATGCTTTCTAATCACAGGGTGTATGATTGCTCCTACTTGAAAAATATCATTTCTGTCACTCATATTATTTGACAATCTCTTGGACAACTATCATGTTTCTCATTCTCAACTGTACCTTGATAATTTGTTACCTTCCTTAATTTGAATTAATCACCTCACCTTGATATCTTGAATGCTTTCACTTAAGTGATGACTTTAATTTGATATGAACATCACTTAATGCATCACTCTTTTGACAAAACTTAATCCTTGAGCAATAGTTATTTCTTATACTTATGACTGTCACAATATTTGACCTTTATTGTTTCATTATGGTTCCATTAAGAAGTGGCTTATTACTTAAACCAGTGAATTTATCAATTCATTGTTGTGAATTATAAACCCCTTTTTGATTGAATCACCAAGAAACAAAAAAGATCTTTGTCTCTATCTTCTGCAATACTGTGAATCTTTCCTCATGATCTGCATTGGATTCCCTGAAGTGTAATTAAAAGTTGTGCATAAATAATGAGCTAGGCTCAACCCTCGTGGGAGCCACATTTATTCCCACTCATATTTAATCAGATAAATGATTGCACCTATTGCTGCACATGGAACAAACAAGTTAAGAAAAAATGTATATTTCAGATGTATTTGATGGCATCACTAATTTCTCTGGTATATTCAACATATGGATGTTTGTTTGATGCAGATTAAGGTTAATTTATACATGAATGGGTAAATGATCATGTATGGTGTGCAATATTTCATTGTTTAGAGTGCTGCTCTAACACATTGCTTTGATTGATGCAAGAAACATGAGTCTTAAGGAGCTAAGAACAAACCAGGACAACTCAAAATTGTTAAACAAGAAGACTCGACAAAAACCAGTCATTCTCAGGCAATGACTGGTTACCCTCCCTACATGCACTTTTCTTCATTTTTTTATTCATGTATATGTTTATCTTGATTTGTATTGAATAAGACAAGAGTTAAACTCACAACTTGTGTGAGTCAAATGAATATTTTAGTATTCAATAAAGATTACCTTTTTCAGAAAATATTTGTAAAATATTTCTTATATTTCATGCATCTATATGAATGCAATAATCTATAGTTGTAATCTTTCAAATTATTTCATTTGTATGTATGAATGCAATGTAAGGGAGATAAAAAAATGTACTATTTTCTTTTAGATATTAATAGGCTCTACTTGATTGATCCATGGGTGAAAATATGGTAACATATTTTGGCAACATTAGTTGGATGTTTTCCTACTAAACTTGTAAACCAATAGCCTAGACATCTCCATTGGGTATGGAGTCACTTAGGAAACATAGAGGTTGACTTGAAGCAACTTTGCACATGGCTGTAACTCATTTGAGACTAGTCAGAATGTCAGAACACTTATTGAAAATAAGGAAAAAATGAAATGAAACTACCTACTATGTTGGAACAACACTTAAGGAATTGAAACATTGCAACTAAACCTATCCTACACTAATCAGTAAGAAACTGGTCAAACAAAACTATTTATAGGATGACTGAAATAACTGCCCCTTCTTCTCAATATGCAATGATTTGCATGCATGATGGAAATTAAAAGAAGACAATACACTAAGAAATGTTCAATAAATTGAAGAAACAATTTTTGAAAATGATAAAGAGACTCACTACCCTCCTTAAATAGATCACATGCAATGTTATTCAAGGGAGGATAAGTAAGTTGAACATACTCTTGTTTAACTTCTAGTGCATCTTGGATACCATCTTCCGCTGTACCTTCATGTGTGGGTACTTTATTGGACCCCATTTGGGATAAATATCTGATAGGGCAGCCCCTTGTAAGAACAAATATTGAACTTTCCTTGTTGAACTCCTACTCATAAACTGCCATTTTATCACCTTGTTGACTAAAATGGTCTAATCCCTGTGGCTGAATTGGTTAAAAAATGGTAACCTCCTCAATATATTCATGCTTTCCCAAATAAACAATCATTCTTTCAATGGAGAATAATGAGATAGCTTCCTCCAATACACTTTTAATCAATGCATCAACCTCTGGCTCTTTTATGCACCAACAAGGAAGCTGCTTATAATCTTCATTATTACCCAAAGAATTGCATCCCAAAACATTATTTTCTTCTTCAACGAAAGAAGGAAAACTTAGTTCAACTGGTGATGCAGTCTCAAGCTCCTCTGCACAACAGAATGAAAGTTCTTCCAACTAGTTATAACTTTCATGAGGCTTCTTGTGTTGTTTCAACACCTCAACAAGCTTGTGAACCTACTGAACTCTAGCTTACCATGATTATCAACTTCTTTAGATGGTATTGATTCTTCAACATCAAACTTTGAACAAAAATGTTCAATTATATCTATGCACAACTCTTCATAGAGCTCAACATTGGCTTTCTCATTTATAGTACTATGCTAAAAAACATTAAAGCTCTCACCTTGGAGGACAATATTAGGTTCAGTTTTAAGCTTTCCTTCCTATGTTAAGGCCCCATTGTCTTGCTACTTATCATCAATCAACAACTCTCCAATGTCTTCCTGCTGTTTAATCATTTCCTGCTTTTTTTTTTATATTCCTCCATAGCTAAATGCAACAAATCAATATTCTTAGCCTCCTCCAAGTTGAGTGAGTTGTGCTATTAAAGATCTACACTTATTTTTCTTTCTAGATGCCAGAGCATGGTTTCATTTGCATGATAGGTGACGGAAACTCAGAAGGTAGCTGAGATGGGACTTTCCAACTTGGAATCCTGAGGGTAGAAGGCTCATTGATAGGTTTTTCTGGATGATTCAACATTATAGGATGAGGTGAGCTGAAACTAGGAATGGAAAGGGCTTCCTTTGTCTCATACCTTTGTGCTTGATAATCTGAGTAAGACCAACTACCTTGTACCTGAGTAGATAAGAACTTCATTTTCTCCTCTTTGGCTGCTATCTCTCTCTCAAGACCCTCTTCAAACTTACATCCCAACTCTTGCTACTGTGAAATAAGCTTTTTCTGCTTCTTGACATTGACCAACATGCCATACATGGATGAGAACACCTTATTGAGATCATTAATCTGCATATGTTCAAAGCTCTGGTTCAAATCCCACAACACACGGTCAAACTATTGGAGTAGGTCCATTATAGTTTGGTTAGGATGCTTTGGAGGCTGATTATGTAAATAGTCATGCTGGTTAGCATCGAAAACCTCCTCTTGGGGTTGATTTTGATTATATAATTCTTGACATAAAGGTTGACCAGGAGTGGGAGGGTGGGAGACATGATGAAAATGTTGGTAATCTACTATTACAAAGTCACTTGATATAAAAACAACAGGTTATTCTGTATAAAATGTCTGATAAGAGGACAAATTTGCAGGATTTTCTTAAAATGGAGGTGAAAATCCATGGTATAACTGATAACTAGACATTGCATGTGTAAAACATGAAACATATGCAAGCCTAAACAACAAACCTTATTTAATTGTAGATACCTGGGCTGCTAAAACCAAAAGATATAACTGGAGTTGCCATCGTGTTGTTCAAACTGCCTCCTAAGGGTGATAATATTGAGAAAAACACCAATTCCTCAATAATGTATTGTCTTCAAAATGATATGCTGATGTTAACCTCTGAAAGGCTTGAAACTCACTGGCTGCATATCAAAATGAATAATAACATATATCTTCTTTCAGCTATCTGATTCGACAGTCCCACCGGGCATGCCAAAACTGTTAACTCCTATAAATTCACCCTATGCAAAGTTATGAAACTGAGCTTTCTGGAGAAACATGGGAAATTTTACAGGTTGTGGGTCACCTAAAATTGGAAAAGAACCTCTGGAGAAGGCCGACTTCCTATGTTGGTTATCACTACTCTACTCATTCTTTTTGAGGGAAAAGGGAGAAAGACTGCTAAAAATAAAATGCTAAAATAAACTACTAGGTGATTCACCAAACTGCAAGGACTATGAAACTTAGACTTGCATAATGTTCACTTACTTTGCAATGATAGAAAAAGCAGTTTGCACTACTTATTTATGTATGTTATTTGCATAAATATTGTCCTAAAGCTCAGACCTGAAGGAGGAGGGTAAAATCACAACTAGAAGTCAATTTGCATTATCATGGCACAATTTGTAACCTACATTAACATAACTATTCATAGAGGCATAAAAAAAATAAGAGACAAAATTAAGAGGAGATGAAGAATATCTCACTGATAATCTGATCAACCATATGAAATACACAAGCATGCACTGGATAAGAAGACAATTTTTTTTTATATCAAAGCATCAAAGGCTTTCACTGAATTTCATATCCCCAAAAAAAAAACTAAGTTACAAAAGTATGTGAAACTGCCACAAAGAACCATAAAATTCACTCCAAGCGAAAACCTACATAATTAAGAACCAACTCAATAATGAGTAGCAAATGTGACTATATCCACAAGTCCAAGTAGCTCCACCAAAAGAGGCTCTAGAAGCTTCATGAACTTAGATGGCTTCAAAAAGACAAAAAGATATCAACAATATATTTTCAAAAAGATTTTGAAATGAAAGAAAAAGTCATGCAAGACTTAAATAAATCATAATGTACCTCAAAAATTCCCCAAATTGAGCCAACAAGCCTATATTCACTCCAAATACTTTTAAAAAGAAAAATAAAGAGGCTCCTATATGTTCTCCTCATGTTGGAAAACTAATATAAACTTTGCTAGATACCCTCCTCATGTGAATCAATTGTTTCTAAGCTTTCCAATATTCATGGCATGTTATAAAAATCATCCATTTTTCTCTCCTAAGACTTGGTCATATCTTGATATTTGGTTATAAGTTTTGCATTTAAATATAATGCTTTAAAATCTAAGTGATTTATAATATATAACTTAAATTTAAGTATTTTACAATATATAAGAATGTAAAAGATTAATATCATCATACATTTGACCATAGACAAGGTCAAAGTAAAAGAAAAACATTAGAATTTAAGGTAAACACTTAGAAGATTGCAAAAATCTTCTAAGTCGTGAAAGTAGATAGACACAAAGGCTATGGGTCTATTAATTGTCATTTGATTTTTTTAAGTAAAAATGCTATCAAGATATAAGCACATATAAACTATTAGGGTAAAACCCTAAAAGATAAAATATGTAAAAATACAAAGCATTTCATTTTATTTTCTATCAACTCTCTTGGAAAAACATAGGCCCCACCATGAGGATGTTATCAGAGCTTCTGTAGAAGATATTTTTGCAGTTACATGGACATTTGTTTGTATTTTCTGTAGTTCTTCTCTAGAAAATCACTAGTAAGCTATTTTCTAACAATCAGATTGAGAAAACTTCATATTTTTTTTTGCAATTTGGGCCCTTTAGGGTTGTGGCTCTTGTAGCCACACTTATCCATTGATTTACCTCTGTAAATTAATCTTGTTTACTAGCTACGTCGCCATTAGAGGATTTTATCGGGAAGGTTTCTTGTATTTTCATTTTATTGAGGAGTAGAGATTTTAAACCATGACCATGTACCTCTGATGTATTTTATTTACTTTCTCTCTGTATTTTTCTGGATTTTTCCTTTATTTAACTCAAAAATGACTTTGGGTCAAGGGCTTAACCTCTTGAGAAAAATCTCTGCACCTTTGTGGCCGTGGGTTGTACTCTATTTCCCTCCTGTGTCTACATCAAGGGTTTTCTTGACCGGTAAATTATTTATTAATTCCTTTCTAATGGCTACGACCATGAGTCTTTAGCAAGTATCTATTTGGTTTTCTTGAGAGTTTCAATTGAATCAGACAACAGGAAATCTATAATTTTATTGTATCTCCTACAGTAACATCTGTTCACCAGGGTATTTTTGCTTTCAAGGCTTCTTTTACTAGCCTTATAAGTTCCCTTCATTAGATAACTTCATGTCCTTCTCACTGGGTCTTTGCTATCCTTTAATCACTTCATTTGTAGCTCGCCCATGGCTGCGGGCCTTTTGAATTTATGTATTTGAATTTATTCATTTTCATGATTGTTTATGAACATGTCCAAGGGTTATTGTGTTCTCATGGCTACTAAATATTTCCTGTATAAAACCCCAAATGGGTTTTTAAGTAATGTAAAAACAAAACCCTTCCTGAAAAACTCATTATCAAAGGGACCCATGCCTTAAAATGATACCACGATATTCCTAACTGTAAAAGTTGCATTTCAATGTCTTAATCTTTTTCCCAACATAATAGACATTTTTGCTCAACCTCTACCTTTATCGAAAACTTAAAACTATGTGAAAACCATTGGCTTCATTATTTAATATAGAATGACTAGAACTCATTAAATATAGTGTCCCTTCGAAGGTTGACAATCCCAATACTTATGAATTTGAAGCTGTTGTCTTTTATTGAGGTTTTATGCATATATTCATCACTGATGTGTTTGACTTGTATGGATGCCTATAGATGATTGACACTTGACTTGTCATGTATGTCATTCATTTTTCTCTATCACTGATCCAATAGTTCATTAGTGATTGATTACCATTGAGCTTTCTTTTAAAAAAAAAAAACTTCTCTTGTCATAATCTGTATTGGACTTGCTATTGGGTATTCTTTGATTTCACTATTATATGGAAGCCCATAATTATTCTTGACCTTTCTAGAGATTGTGAGTGCATCTCTTAGGAGATCACTACCTATAACACTATCTTTTAAAACTTCCATGCAGTTTGTATGTGTGATTTTCTTGAACACAAAACTACTATTGTATGACTGTGTTGTTGGGTAACTACCTTGGACTTCTTTAGAAGCAAATTCCTTGCATAATATTTTATATGTTGTTACTTCAAAAACTTAATATTATGTTTGTGACTGCTATATGTAACTGATTTTAGAACTATGGTTATGCCAAATGCATAATTTTTTCCTTTCCTGATCTTAATCTAGAAATCATTGTTGTTTGTAAAAGAGATAGCTAATTCATATAAAACTCATGTTACTGTTTTCATGATCACTGCTTTATTTTGTGATGCTTATGTAATTTGATTTTTCTCCTTAAAACTGTGATCTCTTATAATGAATGTCCTTCATTTAAGCTTTTCTATAAGTATTAGTTTTCATAAAACCTTTGCTTAACCATGTTCCAAGAACATTATCGCCTTAACATAGCCAATAATTGCAATTTATTCATAAATCAGGTAAGTGTTTCTTTAAATGTGATCCTTGTAGTGCTGCTATGAATATTTTACATCTTCATTCATTGTAGCCATGCTTTCTAATCACAGGGTGTGTGATTGCTCCTACCTGAAAAATTATCATTTTTGTCACTCATAGTATTTGACCATGATCTCTTGGACAACTATCATGTTTCTTATTCTCAACTGTACCTTGATAATTTTTTACATGCCTTAATTTGAATTAATCACCTCACCTTGCTATCTTAAATCCTTTCACTTAAGTGACAACTTTTATTGGATATGAACATAACTTAATGCATCACACTTTTGACAAAACTTAATCCTTGAGCAATAGTTATTTCTTATACTTATGACTGTCACCATATTTGACCTTTATTGTTTCATTATGGTTCCATTAAGAGCTGGATTATTACTTAAACCAGTGAATTTATCAATTCACTGTTGTGAATGATAAACCCCTTTTTGATTGAATCACCAAGAAACAAGAAAGATCTCTATCTCTATCTTCTGTAATACTGTGAATCTTTCCTCATGATCTGAATTGGATGCCTTGAATTGTACTTAAAATTTGTGCATAAATAATGAGTTGGGATCAACCCTCATGGGAGCCACATTTATCCCTACTGATATTTAATTAGACAAATAATTTTACCTATTGGTGCACATGGAACAAACAAGTTAAAAAAGAGAGTATATTTTAGATGTATTTGATGGCTTCACTGCTTTCTCTGGTATATTCAGCATATGGATGTTTGTTTGATGCAAATTAAGGTTAATTTATACATGAATGGGTAAATGATCATGTATGGTGTGAAATATTTCATTTCCTAGAGCGTTGCTCTAACAAATTGCTTTGATTGATGTAGGAAACATGAGTCTTAAGGAGCTAACAACAAACTGAGACAACTTAGAGAGTTAAACAAGAAGACTCGACAGAAACTAGTCATTCTCAGACAATGATTGGTTACCATCCCTATATGCACTTTTCTTCATTTTTTTATTCATGTATATGTTAATCTTGATTTGTATTGAATAAGACAAGAGTTAAAGTCACGGCTTGTGTGAGTCAAATGAATATTTCTGTATTCAATAAAGATTATGTTTTTCAAGAAAGATGTATAAAAGATTTCTTATATTTCATGAATCTGTATGAATGCAATAATCTGTAGTTGTAATCTTTCAAATTATTTCATTTGTATATATGAATGCAATGTAAGGGAGAACAAAAAATGTACCATTTTCTTTTAGATATTAATAGGCTCTACCTAATTGAGCCATGGGTAAAAATCTGGTAACACTAAGTTTACACACACCACAGTAGAATAATTGAGTCGAGTTACTAAGTGGGAAGTTGGTAAGTCATCCCTAGCTAGTATGTTTGCATTAGTATGAGGCTTGTTTACTTTTGAGTGCATTATTTGGTGATGTTTATCTGTTTGAGCTTGAGGGTTCTTTTCCTTCTTACTATGCTTGTATTGATATGTGGAACATACGAGGAATATGTATGCACACACACATGCATGCCGATGATAGACTATACACACAACGGAACATGTACATGAGGGTACATAGGTAGACGTATCTATGTACACTCATGCACAAGTTGCTTATGTGCATGGAACTATTTGATGGGTCTCGCGATATGTATATGTATATGTATAGATATGTCACTCGTAGGCTCTAATTGATACCATGGTAATTGTGTATGATTTGGTGTGAGAATTGAATGCGTATATATATAATGTATATACATATATCCATATGTATATCTATATATCCATATATGCATATGGTGGCAAATAGACATGCCCATACGAATGTATTGATACATGTATACATATGTATACATGTACATAGAGGCATATATATATGCATATATATATACACAACCGATATATTAATATAGCAATGTGATTGCTATCTTGATGTATTCATTTGTATATCAATTATATTTACATGGTTTATTGACATATGATAATTATGGACATATGTATTAACATATACATATATATATAGTTATATGTGCTAATATATATATGTATATATATAAGTATATATACACATCTATTACATATACATATTTAAATGATATTTTAGTTGAGATCGACTATCTAAAGCAATGATTATTAGCCAATTTAAATGCTATATTTATATGGCTTTAAAGTCGATTATCTTTAACAACTTAGAGGCTGATTTATTAAACTAAACCAAGGCTGAACTATGAGATAATAATGACTACTTTCTTTAACCGTATTTTATTCTTGTTGTCTACGATGAAAGAGTTTTCCATCTACAAATAGGGAACAACTATTAAGTCGATGATTAATAAGTGAGTATGTTGACACCTTTTTATGGGGAAATAGTGGACATAGTAAACTAAATTGCCATGCTATTTTGCATCGGTCTACATCTATAAAAGCATATCAATGACTTCTTTAAACTGATTTAATGAATGAATTGATTCATATTATGACTTAGTCGATATGGGTTGGGTGTTGCAAATCTGATGTTCACTATTTCAGAAGTAAACAAAATCAAGCCAACTTAGTATGTGAGTAAGAAGTCTTGGCGCCACCTTAGAATCCTTAAACCTATAGATGTCCATTTGAAATTGTAGACTAAATTATGTCATGTGGAGTTTTGAAATAGTTTATAAGTGTTGTCGATCAAGAGGGTTGACCTGTAGCTATTTAAGCTGAGTATGTGCTTGTTTGTTTTCCACCTTTTAAGCCGAGTTATAGGTGTTGTTGTGCATGCTTGTTGCTATCAAAAACCACTCCTAAATTGTAGGTAGAGTTGTTTCCAATTTTTTGTATAGATAGAGGAGCAAGTTCATTTTTTTGGATGCATTCCTTATACAAGTTTACGCATTCTTCTACACATTATTTATTGTGAAAACTTTTGCATTTTATCTACATTTTTGTCTGCAATAATCTGTCAAGAACAGTGAGTAAGAGCCTTGAGTTTTAGAGTGAGTTGATTATTATTATTGAGAGAAGTATTTTCCAACTTGTGAGATAGAGGCTATTGAGTCTTTGCTGAAGGATTAATACTAGGCTAGTTGTTGATTTGGAAGTACTGTGATTGCAACCAATTAATGGGAAAACTTATCATCAGGCATAAGAATATTCTTCCCTTATTTTCTTTTTTGTTGAATGATTGATTTCTTGAATGTTTAAACCAGTATTTTATAGTTACTTACATATAGGGAAAAGTAATGTTTGCTTTGAAAGAAAAGTGGAAACTATTTACTCTATTTTGTGTAATGTTTGTAATTACTCCATGATAGGAGAGACTGTTTGTCATAGGTATTGATATATTATAATTGATATGATTAGTCAATGGTAAGAGAGATTGTTTTTCATAGGTATTGTCATTATACTAGATATGATCAAATATTGACAAGCTTAAGGAACACTCATAGCTAGATATTTAATTAAGATAGATGACTAGTAAAATACTCCAGATTGATATCCAGTGAAGGGAGGGAACTAGGGATTAATGAGTGGTGTTACCTGAGGTTGTGTTAAAGAGATAGGTTATCTTGGGGAGTAACTTTCCCATGGAGAGGGATTGACTAAGCATAGATATAATGGCCTTAAGTCAAAATGAGCTTGCTATAGTGTAAGTGAATGGTAGACTTTCACTCAAAGTATTGAGTGAGAATACTTTGGCCAAAGTAGTGTGATTTCCCTATGCTCCACTATCAGTTCACCATGCCCATTTAAATACATGAGGTGTACCTAGCATAGGATAGAAATCCTAGTCATGTAGGGAACAACACTAAGCTCAGACTGGTATCTCGTATGGGGTCACCCAACCAATACCTTCATCAAAGGGTAGGGCCATCAATCATTGATAAATGTGTGGGGGACCACATATGAGTCCATGGTTGGTGGAATAGCACTTCAGTGATGCTTATTCTCCTCAACAGGTAATAGAAGACCAAGGTTTTGAAAGTTAGATTCCTAGAGCATCTATATCTTATGCTATGAAGCTTCAAGGAGTGATATATGTAGTTTTGTACTTTCTTGGAAATATTGTACTTTATGAATTATTGTAATGGAATGGAAATCCTTATTGTATGTTGTATAACATCTTTTTTCATATATTTTCAGTAAAGAAAGGAATTTTTTTTATTGCAATGGCTTATTACATAGTTTATTTTACTCACACAAGCGGAAACTTAGGAAATTTACTTTAGTGGACATTTGGCATATTAAACATCATGCATATTTTTGGAGTTAACATTGTGATGTAGGTTTCAAGATCAAGTTCAAGCATTCAAAGCATTATTCAAGTGTTAAGATCCACATCCAATTCAACCATTTCATACAAGTTGATGACCTCCCATGATATCCATTATCAAGGTTTCATTCAAGGGATTTTTGAGTGGTAACATAGCTTTGTTCATTCTTCATTCCCTCTTTCATTCCATTATTTCATTTAAAGGTTTGATTACCAAAATGGGGTTTGACCAAGGAAAACCCCTATTCACCGAAAAACAAACATTTTCTTATCTCTTGTGTGTGTGATTGTAGATTTAGGTTGAAGAAATATTGAAGACCTTTTGAAGAGAAAGATTGAAAAGTTGTCAAAAGTTGCAAAAAGTAGTCAAAGTTGTCAAATCATAGAATCTAACCTACAAATCTGATTTCTGAATTTTCAACATTGAAACCTTGACAAATTAGAAGCTGCAAATTTGTGTTAGAGGCTCCCGAAAGTTGTAGAAAAACCCTAACAAAAGACCCATTCACCCATGGAAAAATGAGTCCCAGTCAGCCTTTAGAAATTGCCTCTTGGTTGTTCGGGAAATGTGTCTCAATCTTGTAGTTATATGCAGTTTATTGTTGATAGGATGTATATATATTTATATATATGTTTCCTAGTTACACCGATAGGTGTATATAATGGCAGCATGGAGTGAAATGTGAGCGTGTTAAAATTTTCAGGAAACTTCTAGAATGGCCGACATACATTAAATAATGATATATTGTAAATATGGACCATTCATTATAGGTTTTAGATCTAATGGAAAATATTTTTTTGGCCTATCCTTCCCTAGAATGTAACTCTATTTTATGAGGGAATTGTATTATTACTGTGGTACAAAGAAATAGTGATGTATTCTAAGAATCTTATAGTGGTCATGTTGTCTCTTGATCTCTAAGTGGTGATACTCCTGTGAGAAGCTTGCTCTACAAGCGTATATTGTAATCTTTGTAATTTACTAAATCATATATTGGGTAGCTTTTGGAGTGTGGGGTTTCTCTTCTAAAAGGGTTTTCCCCATGTAAATCACTATGCTGTGGTATGCATGATATTTATGTTTATTTTTGTCTAAGTTTTTGTAACTCTTAAAGATTTGTAATTTTTTTGCATTATTCTCCTCTCAAGATTAGTGTAGGAAGTTGTTCCACTACCTTACCTTCCTTACAAGTGGTATCAGAGCTTGATCAACTTTGGTTTCAGTTTTGGGTTGTTGGGTACTTTGGACTAATCTAGGTTTGAGTAGGAGCTTGTGTAGAAGACACTTTGTGATCTTGTTGCAGGAATTTTTGGAATGGAAGAGGGTGGAAAAATCACAAACCATCTGGAAGCATTCAATATGTTGGTGGCTCAATTGGCATCAGTTGGTGTCAAAATGGATGAGGAGAAATGTCAGATCTTTCTTTGTTCTTTGCTTGATTCGTGGGATTCTCTTGTAATGGCTATTGGGAATACTTAAAATATATTGAAGATTGAAGATGTGGTGTGTTCTTTGATTTCTAAAGAAATGAGGATAATGGTATCTATCACTACCAAGGAGGCCCTAAATGTTCATGGAAGACCTAAGGAAAAAGGAAAGAAGAATGAGAAGCATGACAAATCCAAGTCTAGGGGAAGATCTAAATCTCCTAAAAAGTTTAAATTTATTTGCTAGAACTGCGATAAGCCTGGGCATGTTCCTAAGGAATGCAAAGAAGAAAAGAAGAAGAAAAAGAAGAAAGTTGATTTTGATTCTGAGTCCAAGAAGGAAGATGGCGACACATTCATTGCACCTTTTAAAACTCATGCAGGTAATGATGCATGGTTAATTGACTCAGGTGCATCTTTCCATATGACCATTAATAGAGATTGGTTTTCTGAATATGAATAATTTGATGGAGGTAAGGTGTACTTGGGTGATGATTCTCATTTAGACATTGTTGGTCGTGGTAAAGTTAAAATTAGATTTCTTGATGGTAGAATAAAAAGGATTAATGGTGTGTTGCATATCCCTGGATTAACACAAAATTTGTTATATGTGAGAAAACTAATAGATGCAGGTGTGCAGGTAGCATTTTTTGATGCAGGATGCAAGATGGTTAGAGGTGCTATGGTGATTTCTAGAGGTGTCAGTTATGGCACATTGTATAAGCTTGATGCATGCACTGTTGAGTGCAATAATACTTTTGTGAAAAGCAATTTTGTGGAAGAAGTGAGGTTTTCACCTTCAGCAAATGGTCATGGCTTTTGGGTACCCAAGGGTGCTCTTTATTTTGAGACAAAGTTACCTACAGAGGAAACTATGTTATGGCACTAGAGAGTTGGCCACATTGGAGAAAAGGGTTTAAGGACCTTGAAAAATAAAAACCTTGTTGAAGGTTTGTCTGATTGTGATCTTGAATTTGATTTCTATGAGCATTGCATTTATGGAAAATAAAATTACATTCAGTTTTACTCAAGTTCTCATAAATATTTTGGTGTATTGGATCTTATTCATTCTATTCTATTTGGTCTTGTAGATGTTCCTTAGATTGGTAAATCCACATTTTATGTTTCATTTATTAATGATTATAGTAGAAGGATATGGGTATATTTTCTAAAGAGTAAATCTAATTTTTTTTAGTCGATTTAAATAATTTAAAGCAATGGTTGAGTTGCAAACTGAAAAGAAAAGAAAATGTTTGAGGACTGATAATGGCAGTGAATTTTTCTCTAATGATTTTGATAAATTCTGTAAAGATTGCGGTAATCATAGACATAAAACAACTCCATATTCTCCACAACAGAATGGAGTTGCAGAAAGAATGAACAAGACACTGATGGAGAAGGCTAGGAGTATGTTGAGTGGTGTTGTTCTAGAACAAAGGTTTTGGGTTGAAGTTGTTGCCACTACCTGTTACCTGATTAAAAAGTCTCCTACATCAACTCTTATTGATAAGATGCCTATAGAGGCATAGTCAGATCACAATCTTTCATTGAGACATCTTAGAGTTCTTGGTTGCGAGGCATATGCATGTGTGCCAAAGGAGAAGCAAAAAAAGTTGGAGAACAAGGCTGTGAAATGTATCTTCATCGGATACAGTTATGGTGTGAAAAGATACAAGCTTTGGGATCCTATGGCATAGAAGGTAATACGTAGTAGAAGTGTTATTTTTAGAGAAAATAAGACTTCTTCCATTACATTGCAGCCATAAAAAATAAAACAAGAAGATGTGATTCAATTTCCTCCTACTCCTAAGAAAGTTGAATCAAGGCCCAAGGATAGACAAGAAGTTGAGGAGAGCTCATCTAGCTCTGGATCTTCAGAAAAAGAGGAAGAACCTCCAACTCAACTTGTTAGTAGGTCCACAAGACATAGACAATCACCTGAAATGTATTCACTTGATGATTGGAGATGTTTTTTTGCTTTGAATACTAACATGGATGAACCAAAATCTGTAGAAGAGGCACTAGGTATGAATGATGCAAAATCCTGGAAGATTGCTATGTTGAAAAATGAGGTGTTTTCTTAGCTTAATACTCTGTAAAACTTTAATATTGCTGATCTAAGTAAGTCTTTTCTTTGTTACATATATTCTTTGTGGATGATTATCTTGATTAATCCATTTTACTATTGTAGAATGTAGAGAAAATTTGATAGAAGAACTAGATAGGATATTAGAAAGATCACACAAGATATACCATGGAGAAACCCTTTCGAGAAAAAACTCCACTAAGAATTATTCTATTATTCAATCTCTGAATTACAATAGCTCCAATTCTTGTTTGAGAATGCTTCTTCTTTCTTTACCAATCTTCTTCACACCTGCAATAACAATTATGAAAAATCTATTCAACTTGAATGAGATATAGAGACAATATGCAACCTTGTAATCTCCAAATGGTGATCATTACAATGCACAAGTTCAATCCCTTGAAAAGGCATGCCATATTCCTTCAAGTTGAGTTATTCAGTGAAGACTAAAGCTTACAACATGTGCTTCATGCATTTGGGTGTCCCAAACTGAAGCTACAACTTCTCCTTCACTTCGGTGATAATTCCAAAGCTCTTACTCAAAGTTGGCGCCCTTAAGTAATCCTACTTAACTGAGCCTTTAGAAATATCTTATCATGCATGAGAGGTAAATCCAATAAAGCATCTTGGGTGCCCAAGTTGGCTCTAAGTGCTTTATAGTTAACTGAAACATTTACTCAACACCATTCATGCAAGAATGGTCATCCCCTATTAACTTGAGGTAGTCCCTGTTATTTTTCATACAACTCAAGTTATTAGCCATGCATTCCAAGTTAACTGAAGCTAACTACATGCAACTCAAAATAACCAACATGCATGCAAAATGCACTTGCATGCAACTGAAGATAATTGAACCTTAACTGAACTAAACTAAACTGAACTGAACTGAACTAAACTAAACTAATTCTGAACTGAACTAAACTAAATTGAACTGAACTAAACTGAACTGAACTGAACTGATCTGAACTGAACCGAACTGAACTTTGAACATGCAAACATCAAATCTTAACTCCTAGGATCTTTACATGCAATTATAAGTGTTAACTGTTACTCCGTATAGTAAATGAACACAAGGTGAGTGTCACCTTACCTTGTGGGTGTCCCATGTCTCCCTATTATTTAGGAGCTCACTATGGACACTCTCACATACTTCTTACATTTAGAATTAATTACAAATGTCAATAATCATGATTATTTCAACAAATATTAATCTCATCTTAATCTTAGTGTTGTTGAACACATTCCAAGAATCTAGGAGATCATGTAATAATTAATGTTTAGGATTTGCAATTGAATGGAAACCTATTTCCAACATGCTATGGATGAAGAAATGAAATCTTTGAAAAATAATGATACATGGGATCTTGTACCATTTCCAAAAGGAGAAAAACCCGTTGGTTGCAAATGGGTGTTCAAGAAAAATATTGGTTCAAATGGAGATATTGAGAAGTACAAAGAAAGGTTGGTTACGAAGGGTTACTCTCAAGTGGAGGGTGTTGATTATGGTGAGATATTTTCTCCTATTGCAAAAATGACATCGATTAGATTTTTTATTTCTATTGTTGTTGCTTTTTATTTAGAGGTTGAGCAAATGGATGTGAAAAATTCTTTCCTTCGTGGTGATTTGGAGGAGGATATTTATATGACACAACCAGAGCACTACATGGTGAAAGGTAAAAGTAAATTTGTTTCAAAATTGAAAAAATATTTGTATGGATTAAAATAGAGTCCTAGGATGTGGTACCAAAAATTTGATACATATATGTGTTGAGTTTGGGATTTGAGTGTTCTAAATCAGATCATTGTGTTTATTATAAAACTGATGTTATCGTTTCCTATTTATTGCATTACATTTTGATGATATGTTATTTATTGGCAAAGGGGAAGTTATGATTTCAAAATTGAAATCTCAACTTGTTGCAAAATTTGAAATGAAAGATATTGGTGTCGCTAAACACATTCTTGGGATGGAAATTAAAAGAGATAGAGTGAACATAAAGCTATGGCTTTTCCAAAGTAAGTATGTGAATTCAATTTTAGAGAGGTTTGATATGTAGGATTGTAGACCATTGTGTGTTCCTATTTTAGTTGGAACAAAGTTATCTATTTCAGATTGTCCAACATCCCCATCAAAGACAGAAGACTTAAGCAGGGTGCCTTACCAGCTCGTGCAGTTGGAAGTTTGATGTATGCTATGGTTTGTACTAGACCAAATATTTCCCAATCAGTGGGAGTTCTTTCCAAATATATGTCTAATCCTAGTAGAGTTCATTGGGATGTGATTAAAAGAGTCTTTAGATATTTGTGGGGTACCTCAGATTATTCCTTATGTTATCATAGTAATTGTTGTGCATGTTTTGCACACACGCCCTGCCGTAGGCAGGGACCCCCTTTTTTTTGCTCCCGATAGGTTGCTTTGCTCCTGTCTTGTTTTGCGTGCCCCATATCCAAGCCCAAATTGGTCATGTGCCATCAAACGATCAAATCCCCTACCCAAATTCACCTGCTTGGGGTATTCAAATCTGTGGAGAAATAAAGTCCCCCATCCCCTTTCTACCTTTTGTCTTGCTTTGGCTGTTTGGAAACATCCGTGGATCCCTGTCGGTCCAGTTTCCGCATTTTTGGCTTTGGGGACAAACTTTTGGTGGATTTGGGATGTGTTTGGGGTGTTTCAATGAACTACCAAGGTTTCGTCAACGATCCGTTAAGTTTCGATGGTTTCAGAACTTTCCCTCTAGAATTCGCTTCCTCCTTGGCTGTTTGGAAACATCCATGGACCCTCGTCGCTCCCGTTTCCTCAATTTTGACTTTGGGGGCAACCTTTTTTGGATTGGGGATGTGTTTGAAGTGCGTAAATGAACTGCCAAGGTTTCGTCAATGTTCTGTTAAGTTTCGATGGTTTCAAAACTTTGCCTCTGGAATTCCCTTCCTCCTTGGCTGTTTGGAAACATCCGTGGACCCCCATCGCTCCCATTTCCTCAATTTTGACTTTGGGGGCAACCTTTTTTGGATCCGGTATGTGTTTGAAGTGCGTAAATGAACTATCAAGGTTTCGTCAACGTTCCGTTAAGTTCCGATGGTTTCAGAACTTTGCCTCCGGAATTCCCTTCCTCCTTGGCTATTTGGAAACATCTGTGGACCCCCATCGCTCCTGTTTCCTCAATTTTGACTTTGGGGGCAACCTTTTTTGGATCGGGGATGTGTTTGAAGTGCGTAAATGAACTGCTAAGGTTTCGTCAACGTTCCGTTAAGTTTCAATGGTTTCAGAACTTTGCCTCCAGAATTTTCTTTCTCCTTGGCTATTTGGAAACATCCGTGGAGCCCCATCACTCCCGTTTCCTCAATTTTGACTTTGGGGGCAACCTTTTTTGTATCTAGGATGTGTTTGGGGTTCTTAAATGAACTATCAAGGTTTCCTCAAAGTTTGTTTAAGTTTCGGTTGTTTCGGAGCTTCGTCCCCCTTTTGCTGTTTTGGAACATTTGGCGGCTACCTCCCTTCCGGCCTCCAGAGCCCGGCCCCTCCGTGGCCATCTCTAGGGCTCTGCCTCTCCATGGCCATTTTGGAACATCCGATAGCCACCTCCCTGCCGGCCTCCAGAGCCCAGCCCCTTCGTGGCCGTTTCTGGGGCTCCGCCTCTCCGTGGCCATTTTGGAACATCCGGCGGCCACCTCCCTTCTGGCCTTCGGAGCCCGGCCCCTCCGTGGCCATTTTGGAACATCCGGCGGCCACCTCCCTTCTGGCCTCCAGAGCCCGGCCCCTCCGTGGCCGTTTTGGAACATCCGGTGGCCACCTCCCTTCCGGCCTCCTGAGCTCAGCCCCTCGGTGGCCGTTTCTGGGGCTCCGCCTCTCCGTGGGTGTTTTGGAACATCCAGCAGCCACCTCCCTTCCAGCCTCCAGAGTCCGGCCCCTCCGTGGCCGTTTCTGGGGCTCCACCTCTCCGTGGTCATTTTTGACATCCGATGGCCATCTCCTTCCCTGCCTCCGGAGCTCGAGCCCTCCATGGCCGTTTTCGGGAGTCTGTCCCTTCCCAGCTATTTTGAACATCAAGGAGCCTCCCTTCTTCCTGGCTGTTTTGAACATCTAGGAGCCTGCCTCCTTCCCGACTATTTTAAACATCCAAGAGGCTACCTCCTTCCCAGCTGTTTTGGCTTTTGTCCACTATCTGCCTTCTGACTTTCTTCCGCCGTCTTTCTGCCCTCTGGCGCTTGCACCTTTGAAGTATGCATTAATGTTTATGGCCCAAATGAGCTCCAAATATGAATATCAAGATATTTTGATGATACATGGATGGATCTAACAGGGAATTTGTAGGTTTGATTGACATTTTCCTTAACTCATGTATAAATGAATTTACAACACTTCATGTTTGCAGGAGTCAAGAAGCCTTCCGTAGGTCTATCGAAGAGGCCCATTGAGGGAGTTGTCCTACCTTTTTCCAGATGATGATGATTTCTAAGGAGCTTTCCACCCAAATCAGGGGCAACCAATCCATTGATGCCAATCGTTGACAGGCTCATTTGATCCAAGGAAGAACACTGCAAGCACATCAAGCAAAAGATAATTTTTAGGCAGTTTTAGCTATAGTGAAAAGGGAAATCAGCTAAATGACGAAATTGCTATAGTGACTGGCACTAGATGACAAAACAAAGAAAAGGAAAGGAATGTATTTTAAATTTCTAGATAATTGTGGGGTAGGTGAAACCCTAATGTTATTGAATCTGATCAACTCATTGTGAATTAATCCTAGCCATTCATTTGGGCTTTAAAAAACTATAAATAGGGGCTTGCCCCTCATTTGTAGGGGTTGGAGAATTGATATAAAGACATTCTACAGCAATAGAAAGAAACATTGCATGATTTATGGGTGTTCCTTTTGAGTTTTCTCTTTATGTATGCATGGTTCACCTTCCATATTAGTTTTAGTGTTAGTTTCTTGAATGGGAGTGGTGATGGTGTTTGTTGTTTCAGTATTTGATGAACTTTCAGCTCATGCCTTTTGTGGTTCATTGATAATGAATCACTTTGCAAAGCTAGTCTGAGCCTCTTTCCTTTACTGCTGCAACTTAGTTTGATTGCATGTACATGGTGTGTGTATGCAATTTGAAAATCTGCAGTCCTTAGAAGATTGCACTGGTTTTGTGCAACTGTAGGTTTCTCTTGGCCAAGCAAAACCTAGTTTAGGAAGCCTGTCTACTTTAGCAGCCACCATTATTACTGTTCATTCATAGCTTAGGATTAGAATAACTTTCTTAACCCTTCTCCTTTTGCTATTTCTTTTAATCCTTCGTTAGAGTAGGACCCAAAGCATCACCATGAAGCTAAATTAGATGAACTTGGTGAGTTTTAGCTTGCTATTTTGAGTGGACAACAACTGTTCATTCACTTCCAGTACTTTGAAACTATATTTGCAAACCCAACTTCCCATGCTTTGTAACTCATTTGTAAGACCGCCTTGTGATTCCAGCAAATCACATCAAACAACTGAAATATTCCAAGCACTGTCAAGACCTGACATTAGAGACCTTGGGATAGTGTTTTGCAATCTGATTATGAAAGATTGTCTTTCAAGAGAGGTAGTGCATCTATGCATTACCTATGTTGAGAAGTGCATAAAAAACACATCAATAGAACTGGCACTAGAAGGAGGGATTGTCATGTTGAGGCTACGAAGCTGAAAGTTGGAAGTTGAGAAAGGAACATTCAGGAAGAAATCTGAGATAGGAGATCTCTTTAATTCAAAAATCAAAAATTTTTGAAGGCAAACAAGAGCTGAGTCGAAATGGAGCAGCATTTGCAAATCAACATCACTCAGCTGCATGCCAATTTAAACAAGAGACTGAAGAAGCCATTGGAGCAATTCACATTGGCGGATTGATGTCGAATCCATTACACTAGCAGACATAGTGAATTGGGGTGTCTAACATTCTTGGACATAATTGAAAAGGTCTTGCAAGGAGAAATCCACTTCTGGGAAATCTATCTGCCCTTGACCCCTAAAGACCCACAGGAGGAATTGCAAACCATGGCAACTAACGCTTTCAAGGAGCTGATCCAAGGATGTTTGGGCAGCAAAGATGGACCAAAATTGGAGGAGGTACTAATGTCAAGTTGGTGCAGATTTCACAATGCACCCCACTTTGAATTCACTTGCTCATCATGCACAAATGTCATCGCCCAATTCAAGGATCATGTGAACAAGTTGGAGCAGCCATCTCCTAGTAAGGGGGACTCATCCCATGAGGTGGGAAATTTGTTCGAAGCTCGAGGACAACACACCATAGATGAATCAAGAAATCTGACACAGGCTAGTGCTGGGACAGCAGACATAGAGGATCATATCCAAAAGGAAGAGGCTAATTTCCTTAGGACAAGAAGCTGCCTTGATGAACAATCAGCTAGAAACAGATCAAAAATTTGTTCCTCTATTGAAGAAAAGAATTCCCCTGCTCTAGAAGAGGGATTGGCAGTCGAAGATGAATCAAAAGAGTTTGCAGCAGTGTATGTTGGGGCAGCAAATGAAGATGTTGGAAATCAGAAAGAGGAAAAGGTTGACAACCTTGGGACAATAGAGAATGATGGAAAAGAAATAAGCAAGATTAGATTAGAGGACCTCTCCTTCATGAATGAAAAGGATCAAGCATCTGAAAATGTAGATTTGGAGGAGCGGGAACAACCACTTGCCACAGCTGTCTACTATTCACCTTCCTTCCCAAATGATGATGAGGACCCACTGGTGGAAAGATATGACTAGCTCGTCTCGAGACTAGCGAGGGATTGGACTAAGCTAAAATACCAAGTGGATTTGGAGATTTTGCTACTCTCAAATTGGTGTCGACTCCATGATTCATCGCACTCAGAGCTCACCTGTAAGCTATGCCAAAAGGCCATTGAGCAAGTCAAAGGACAAGGGGCACAACCAAGCACATCACCTCCCGCAGCCACTTCAAGGATTGAAGAAGAAGACCAAAATCCCAAATCAACTAATGACTCAGTTGAAGGTATTCCTCAAGAGGATGTTGGGACAGCAATAGAAGGACATCAATATAGTCTCAGACTTCCGAGTGATGAAGTAGATCAAGTGGGAATGCTATCCACTAGTCATGAATAAGTTCTTCTTATTGAAGAGCAGTTGTGTGCCATGGACGGTGGGCTTTTGGGCAAGTCTTTGGAGGGAAATTGTGTAGTAGACTTTGGTCCCCTTGATGAGGTGCCATCAATTGATGACTTCTTTCCATTGGGAGCTGCACTACGGAGGTATGGTCATGCTGAGGAAGAGAATATCTCAGAAGACGGTAGCGATGAATACATACTCCTTGAGCCCTTGAACAATGATGCACTAGAGTTTCCAGATTGGGAGAGGAGCTCATTCTCCATTTATAGTGATAGTGAGCAAGAGGAAATGAGTGAACGCCATGATGAGATGCATGAACAGCAAAAAGAAGAAGACAAAGGCGGAGGTGCTGAGATAGCTACTAATAGAGATGAAGCACTCGACCGACTATAAGATGTAACTTGGAGCCCTTCTTCCATGATCGTTGTTGATCCTCCTTCACATTCAAGGAGCTACAATAGGGCAGCTTTGTCCATGTCATTATCCCATGACATTGAGCATCACAAAAATAAGGTTGACACCTGGGAAAGGAGACGAGACAACATACTACCATTTGAGGACAGCAACCAAGTGGATCCCAAGTTTGCAGATGATCAATGTGGAGAAGTATTTCTTTTTGAAGAACTTCCAACTGGGGTTGTGGATCCCACACGAAGATTGGAAGAGTTGTTTGCTACCTCATCCTCCCAGCCTTATGCAAGTTTAATGTCTGAAGTGTTGTATCCTCCACTGCGCCCGCTCGAGGCTACTGATGCAATGATCAATGATGTTGTGTTTGCTCTCGACTGTCCAACGCTGCCACCTCCACGTGATGACATCTAGGTTTTATCCTTCCTTGCCCCTATCATTTCTCATAACTGTACTTATTATTTTGATTATGGGAACGAGGGAAAACGGACATGTTTATGGATTAACCATGGGTTCAATGAGCCTCCTCAATTGCTGATTTTTTATGATGACATGATTGAACTTGAGTGCTGCAACATTGAATTTCTTTTTTCACAATATAAAGATAAGTTTGCATGGTTAAGAACGATAATGATTTCCTGTTTGTTCGTGCATGCATTACGAAATCTAGTAAACATTAATGTCAGCTCACTCTGCTTGAACATAGTACTTTGTAAATATCTTTGTACATAACCCGTTTTGGGTAGTATAGGTTTCCTGTAAATACTCTACTTTCTCGCTTTTCTTAGGTTAGTTGGTGTGTATAGTTTTCTTTCTTTGTTGGTTGTTTGCTTTTTGTTTGCTTTCGCTTTGTTGCTATTTTGCTCGAGGTCCCTCTGCTTTTAGCTAGGCACGTTTGTGTGCACAACAACCATACTTATTTCCTGGGGTTGTTCTACGTATTTCTTTGTCAAACTCTAATCAAGTCTTTAAAGTGGATGGTGAAGGTCTTCTGTTAGTGTCAAGTGATCTGGGTGTTTGATTCAAAGAGGATAAGTTGTTGGTTTAGTCCGACTCTGATGTATTTTGAAATCTTATAGCTCTTACACATCTTAAGAATTTGACGGTCACTATAGGGCCTTTTGTGAAGTCTAGTTAAGTGAAAAATCTAAAATTCTACTCTAGCGCCACTGTGATTCTCAGCCCTGAGTGCGAGCTTCAATGCTTGCGGGTTGAAATAAAAGAACTGAAAAAAGAAAGAAAGAAAGAAATAAAACATTGAAAATTGAAAGAAAGAGAAAATTCAACTTTTTGGGGGTATCCGAGCAACTCTATCGGGGCTATGGACACCCGGCCGGTGGTAGAGCAATGTTGGGGAGAATCATAGCAATAACCTAGTCGGGGCTATGGACGCCTGACTGGCAGCGAGGCAATATCCTAGATGCTTTTGGAGTTAGAATAAACTACGTAGCTTAACTTGATGGAGCTTGGGTTCCTGTAACAACTGATGAATGGGAATTAACGCAATTGCACACATTTGGATTTTTAGCATACTGAAGGTTGGGTTGGATAATGGTTTTGATCCTTTGGTTGGGCGTCTGGTTTGTTTGCCCTAGCGTGAAGGTCAGAACCAGAGATTATGGGTTCGTGATTCCAGTTTGTCATCAAAATGCTCTGGAGCATTTCCCCAGTGAGTCACCATTTGTTGTGCATGTTTTGCACACATGCCCCACCGTAGGCAGGGACCCCTTTTTTTTCATTCCCAACAGGTTGCTTTGCTCCTATCTTGTTTTGCGTGCCCCATATCGAAGCCCAAATTGGTCATGTGCCATCAAACGATCAAATTCCCTACCCAAATTCACCTACTTGGGGTATTCAAATCTGTGGAGAAATAAAGTCCCCTATCCCCTTTCTACCTTTTGTCTTGCTTTGGCTGTTTGGAAACATCCATGGACCCCTGTCGGTCCAGTTTCCACATTTTTGGCTTTGGGGACAACTTTTTGGTGGATTTGGGATGTGTTTGGGGTGTTTCAATGAACTGCCAAGGTTTCGTCAACGTTCCATTAAGTTTTGATGGTTTCAGAACTTTCCCTCTAGAATTCCCTTCCTCGGCTATTTGGAAACATCTGTGGACCCCCATCCCTTTCGTTTCCTCAATTTTGACTTTGGGGGCAACCTTTTTTGGATCGGGGATGTGTTTGAAATACATAAATGAACTGCCAAGGTTTTGTCAACATTCCATTAAGTTTCGATGGTTTTAGATCTTTGCCTCTGGAATTCCCTTCCTCCTTGGTTGTTTGCAAACATCTGTGGACCCCCGTTGCTCCCGTTTCCTCAATTTTGACTTTGGGGGCAACCTTTTTTGTATCTAGGATGTGTTTGGGGTTCTTAAATGAACTACCAAGGTTTTGTCAAAGTTTTGTTAAGTTTCGGTGGTTTCGGAGCTTCATCCCCCTTTTGTTGTTTTGGAACATCCGACAACCACCTCCCTTCCGGCCTCCGGAGCTTGGCCCCTCCGTGGCTATCTCCGTGGCCATTTTGGAACATCTAGCGGCCATCTCCCTTCCGGCCTCCAGAGCCTGGCCCCTCCGTGGCCGTTTCTGGGGCTCCGCCTCTCCGTGACCATTTTGGAACACCCAGCGGCCACCTCCCTTCCAGCCTCCAGAGCTCCAGCCCCTCCCTGTAGCCATTTTCGGGGCTCTGTCTCTCTGTGGCTGTTTTGGAACATTCGGCGGCCACCTCCCTTCCAGCCTTGGGAGCCCGGCCCCTCCGTGGCCGTTTTCAGGGCTCTGCCTCTCTGTGGCCATTTTGGACATCTAGCGGCCATCTCCTTCCCGACCTCCGGAGCCTGGGCCATTCGTGGCCGTTTCTAGGAGTGTGTCCCTTCCCGGTTGTTTTGAACATCTAGAAGCCTCCCTTCTTCCTGGCTTTTTTGAACATCCAGGAGCCTGCCTCCTTCCCGGCTGTTTTAAACATCTGAGAGCCTGCCTCCTTCCTGGCTGTTTTGGCTTTCATCCGCTGTCTGCCTTCTGGCTTTCTTCCGCCATCTTTCCGCCCTCTGGCGCTTGCACCTTTGAAGCACGCATTAATGTTTATAGCCCAAATGAGCTCCAAATATGAATATCAAGATATTTTGATGATACATGGATGGATCTAACAGGGAATTTGTATGTTTGACTGACATTTTCCTTAACTCATGTATAAATGCACTTATGACACTTCGTGTTTGCAGGAGTCAAGAAGCCTTCCGTAGGTCTATCGAAGAGGCCCATTAAGGGAGTTGTCCTACCTTTTTCCAGATGATGATGATTTTTAAGGAGCTTTCCGCCCAAATCAGGGGCAACCAATCCATTGATGCCAATCATTGACAGGCTCATTTGATCCAAGGAAGAACACTGCAAGCACATCAAGCAAAAGATAATTTTCAGGCAATTTCAGCTAAAGTGAAAAGGAAAATAAGCTAAATGACAAAATTGCTATAGTGACTAGCACTAGATGACAAAACAGAGAAAAGACAAGGAATGTATTTTAAATTGCTAGATAATTGTGGGATAGGTGAAACCCTAATGTAATTGAATCTAATCCACTCATTATGAATTAATCCTAGCCATTCATTTGGGCTTTGGAAAACTATAAATAGGGGCTTGCCCCTCATTTGTAGGGGTTGGAGAATTGATGTAAAGACATTCTGCAGCAATAGAAAGTAATATTGCATGATTTATGGGTGTTCCTTTTGAGTTTGCTCTTTATGTATGCATGGTTCACCTTCTATGTTAGTTTTAGTGTTAGTTTCTTGAATGGGAGTGGTGATGGTGTTTGTTGTTTCAGTATTTGATGAACTTCCAGCTCATGCTTTTTGTGGTTCATTGATGATGAATCACTTTGCAAAGCTAGTCTGAGCCTCTTTCCTTTACTGCCGCAACTTAGTTCGATTGCATGTACATGGTGTGTGTATGCAATTTGAAAATCTGCAGTCCTTAGAAGATTGCACTAGTTTTGTGCAACTGTACGTTTATCTTGGCCAAGCAAAACCCAGTTTAGGAAGCCTGTCTACTTTAGCAGCCACCATTGTTACTGTTCATTCGTAGCTTAGGATTAGAATAACTTTCTTAACCCTTCTCCTTTTGCTGTTTCTTTTAATCCTTCGTTAGAGTAGGACCCAAAGCATCACCATGAAGCTAAATCAGATGAACTTGGTGAGTTTTAGCTTGCTATTTTGAGTAGACAACAACTGTTCATTCACTTCCAACACTTTGAAACTGCATTTGTAAACCCAACTTCCCATGCTTTGTAACTCATCTGTAAGATCACCTTGTGATTCCAGCAAATCACATCAAACAACTCAAATATTCCAAGCATTGTCAAGACCTAACATTAGAGACCTTGGGATAGTGTTCTGCAATCTGATTATGGAAGATTGTCTTTCAAGAGAGGTAGTGCATCTACGCATTACCTGTGTTGAGTAGTGCATAAAAAACACATCAACAGTAATATGTTTGAAGATGAAATTTCCCTTGATATTCATGGTTATGTGGATTCAGACTAGGCAGGTGATGTTGATAGCAAAAAATCCACTAGTGCTTATGTGTTTACTTTATTTGGTGGTCCAATTAGTTGGATGAGTAAGCAAAAAGATGTGGTTGCTTTGTCCACTATTGAAGTAGAGTATATTGTAGCTACTCATGCCTATAAAAAATCCATTTGGCTTAAGAGATTGTGTTTAGATATTGGTATAAAACAAGGTGCAATGACAATTTATTGTGACAGTCAGAGTGTAATATGTCTAGTCAAGAACTCGACATTTCATGCCAGGACCAAGCACATTGATGTACAATATCATTTTGTTGGAGATATGGTTGAAGATGGCAGGGTGAAGATGGTTAAGGTTGAGACTTTGATGAATGTTGCTAATTCTTTAATTAAGCTTGTGAGCACATAAAAGTTTAGATGGTGTTCAAAGACTATGGCCTTTTGACCCCTATAAATTAAAGAGATGATTTTTACACCCTCACATTGCTCTTGCAAGGTGTTTGAAAAGTGGGAGATTTGTTGGGAAAATGTGTCTCAACCATGCAATTATATGCAGTTTATTGTTGATAGGATGTATATATATTTATATATATATTTCCTAGTTACACCAATAGGTGTATACAATGGAAACAAAAAGTGAAATGTGAGCATGTTAACGTTTTCAAGAAACTTCTAGAATGGCTGAAATACATTAAATAATGATATATTGTAAATATGGACCATTCATTATTGGGTTTTATATCTAATGAAAGATATTTTGTTGGCTTGTCTTGCCCTAGAATGTAACTCTATTTTATGAGGGCTTTGTATTATGACTATGGTACAAAGAGATGGTGATGTATTATGAGAGTCTCATAGCGGTCGTGTTGCCTCTTGATCTCTGAGTGGTGATACTCATGTGAGAAGCTTGCTTTGCAAGTATATTGTAATCTTTTTAATTTACTGAATAATATATTGGGCAGATTTTGAAGTGTGGGTTTTTTTCTCTCGAAATGGTTTTCCCCATGTAAATCACTTTGTTGTGGTATGCATGATATTTATGTTTATTTATGTTTAAATTTCTATAACTATTAAAGATCTGTAAAAGTTTTGCATTATTCTCCTCTTAATATTAGTGTAGGAAGTTGTTTCACTACCTTATCAAGTCCTTACATTAGTTAGTGGTAAACACATTTATGCCCTTCTCAAATATGCATTTGGTTTTCTAGTTCTATAAATATTGAGTTTAATATTGTTGTTTCAAGTGTTAGATTGCATTTTTGAGTTGATTTTCTACTTTTTAGTTTTCTCCCTAAAGTGCTATTAGACCTTGACCCCATCCTGAGAGAATAAGGAATTCTGAAGATTCTCACATTAAATAGATTCACCTAAGGGTTGTTAGTGAATTTTTTATGGGGATCTCATTTCCTAACGAAATAAAGAAAAATAGTTCTATCTATTATTATTTTGGTGAACCCCCTTTTCACACCCATTACCTATTTTTTGTTGTTTCATATATATATATATATATATATATATATAATAGAGACACAAATATACAAGGTTCACCTAATGTGGCATGTTTCCATATAGAAATAGTTAGCCCTTCCTTTTATTTATCTAAAAAATGAAGGCATACAACCTACAACACATTCGTTGTAACTTCCTCTTCTCTCTATTACACTTTCCTCTCATAATTCAATACTCAACTATAATATATTTCCCTCACAAAAAGGGGGTTTCCTTCTAGGGAAAAAAACCAACATAACATCTATTGTTAGATATGTGACCTAATAATAAATGGTCCAAATTTACAATATTATCTATATCTATATGTATATATATAATGTAGATTTTGGGGGCACAACCCCCAAACCCCCTATTATGGGGGGGCATCCCCCTAGACCCCATAGTGTGTACTTGTGCAAAACCCCATGATGAAATGGGCTCCAAAAACAATAACATTAGGCTCCATAACCAATAATCTCCCACTTACAGACTGATCAAAATAACTTTAAGAAGATAATCAAGCTCCACCAAAAATCTCCCACTTGAAGATTAATTACAACAACTACAAATTGCTATTGCACTCATTAGACTAGGCTCCAAACTAGGACTTGGATTTAGTTTCTCATCATCACCAAAAAAATTGAAGGATAATTGAAATTGAGAAGGAAATATCAATTTATTTAGATTTACTACCTTCGTTAACATGTCTTACATTATTTTGGCTAGTGTGTATCTTTTCTAGCTTCATCTATCCGTATATTCAGAAACTGGCTGTGTAAAATGATAATTGATCTTACATTTTTAGTCTTAGAATGAAATACTGAGTTCTTTGCAAGATGAATGACACTTTGGCTATCATTGTATAACCTTCTATTCTCCTACTTCTATTCCATTTCCTCCATAAATATTTGTAATTAAATAATATATTTACTAGCATTTGTAGTAGTGACATACTTGATTCTATTGTTGAAAGTGCAACAACCTTGTTGAATCTTGAAATAAAACTTATCATTTTTCCCCCTATAGTAAAAAATACTCTATGGTGCTCCTCTTGCTATATATCACCTTCTAGATTTGAATCAACATATTCCTATAAAGTAGAGTTGTAAGCTTCAAAACACAATTCCTAGATAGTAGTATCTCTCAAATACTTGAGAATCCACTTTACTATATTCCATTTCTCTTTTTCTTGGATTGTTCATATACATGCTCACAACTCCCACTGCATGTGCAATAACCAGCCTTGTGGAAACCATGACATAGATCAAACTACCAACTATTAATAACTATGGAATCTTGGACATGTATTCATTTTGCTCATGTGTCTTGAGACACATCTCCTTAATCAATTTGAAAGGGCTAGGAAAAGGTGTACTAACTAATTTTGAATCCTGCATTTGAAATATTTTCAACACCTTATCATGTACTACTTTGAGACAATGCTAATTTATAATTTTCCTATCTTTTATTATTTTTATACCAAGGATTTCCTTTGCAACACTCAAATCCTTCATCACAAATGAATTGGTTAGTTTTCTATTGAGTGCATTTATATCCTACATGTTAGACCTTGTAACAAGGATTCCATCTACATATAATAAAAAAAATAATGTAGCTACCATTATCTAGTCTGTTGAAATAAACAAGTGGTCAAAATGACATCCACTATAACCTTGTTTTTTCATAAAACTATCAAATTTTAAATACCACTATCTTGGAGCTTTCTTTAGGCCATACAATATCTTCTTCAACATACACACTAAGTTTTCCTTCTCTTTGACCTCATACCTTTGTGGCTACTACATATAAATCTCTTCCTCCAAATTGTCATTGAGAAAATTTATCTTTACAGCTATTTGCTCAAGATGCAAACCATCTACTGCCACTAGACTTCAAATAGTTCTAATTGAAATCATTTGAAAAAAAGGAGAAAATATTTCATCAAAGTATATACCTTTCTTTGGTACAAATCCTTTTACAACAATTTTGGCCTTGTACCTCTTTTTTCCTCCATCTTCTTCCTTCATTTTGTAAACACATTTGTTTTGCAATGCTCTTTTACTTTTAGGTAACTAAACCAAGTCCCAAGTCTGGTTTTGTACCAAAGAGTCCATTCCCTCTTTCATGCCTTGCTCCCACTTCTTTCTAGTTTCTACCTACATTGCTTTTTCATTACTTTTTGGTTTTCCAAAATTAGAAAACAATACATAATACAATGAAGGAGAGTATTGTTCAAGGGGTCTACTTAACTTGGTAGATCTTCTTGCAGGAGTTTGAGGTACTTGTTGTTTTTCTTTTTGTTGAACATTTTGATTTTTTTGCACCTTTATAATTGCATTTTCTACGATTTCATCAAGTGCCATATATTTCATGTTTTCCTTTTAATGTTTATTTCCCTACAACTAGCCTTTGTGCATGACCTTTTCATTGAATATCATATCTCTAATCCTAATGATTTTTTGGTTTTCATAATCCCACAAGTGATAACAAAATTCATTTGCTCTATATCCATTAAAAGTACAATTCTTGGATTTTTTCTCAAGCTTTGTTCTATTTTCTATATCAGTATGAATGAAATCTTCACAATTCAAAGTTTTAAAAAATGAGTAATTTATATTTTTTAGCATTCCATACCTTCTTTGTAATACCACATCAAGGGAACTTGAAGGTCCTCTATTTATTAAGTAAACACGAAAAATCCACAACATCTTCCCAAAAATGTAATGGAAATCTTGCATGCAATCTTATACTCCTTGCATGTTCCATGATTATCCTACTCATCCTTTCTGAAACACCATTTTCTTGTGGTGTTCTAGGAACCATATTTTATCTATTAATCCCATGATATGAATAGTAGCTATCAAGCTCCTTATTACAATATTGACATCCATTATTTGATCTGGGATACTTCAACTTATTTTTGTCTCATTCTCAACTAAAGCTTTCCATTTCTTAAAAGTATCAAAGACATTAAGTTTTCTTCAAATGAAATAAACCTATTTTTCTAGATGCGTAATCAATAAAAATAACATAACTATAGTGTAGGAAAAACTATTCCTTTTTCACACTTAATTTGGGAGTGATTAATTAATAAATAAATGAGCTTAATTATGACTTAATTTAGTGTTGTAATATCTTTTTTACATATTCACATTAATTTTAGGGTATTTTAAATTAAAATGGACTTAATTGTGCCTTATTTTTTGGTGTTGTAAGGTGTACCTTTACACTTTCACATTAATCTAGGGCTATGCTAACTAATTGAGGTTAATTTACCTTAATTGGCCCCTTTAATTCAAATCTAAGCCTAATTAATTGCAAATTTTGAGGGATAAAACTCGAAATTCATAAATTCTATGACATAAGGTTTAACATTGATCAATGTGTGTCCTAGGCAAGTGACCTAGGACCCATTCACCATAGGATGAATGGGTCCTCACTTCCACCTAGGACCTAAATTTGAATTATGGTTTTAGCAATTTTTCAATGATTTCAAATGTATATTCAGATGTCGGCTTGTGATAGTTGAATTTTGAGAATTAATCTTAAGATATGTATAAATAAGAGGTCATTTCACTATGTTTCACTTAGAAATTTTTCATGAGAACCTAGCAATTTTGATGAGAGAATCCTTATAGAAAAGTTTATGATCAAAAGCATTTTCAAGGCATTCAAAGGCATATCTATTGAAGGTTATTGTAGTAATCAAGATTCCATCATCATGTTAAATATTTCTTTCATCATGCATGTGTTTTGAGCTAATATGGTGATGTAGCTTGTTCAATATCTATGCAAGTATTCAAGGAAATTATCTCTAATCAAGTTTCATGATCAAGATCTGCATCCATTGAAGCCAATTCGTGCTAATTGGAGATTTGTATTCCAAGGTTCAAATAAGGTTTGGTGAGTTGTTACATATTGTTGTTCATTCATCATTCCTTCATGCTTTTCTATTTCATTTCAAGGTTTAATTACCAAAACAAGGTTTGAACAAGGAAAACCCCCATTCCCTAATAAACAACATTTTTCTCTTTTTGATGTGTGATTGCAGATTTTAGGTTGAAGATCCTTTGAAGACTAAAAATTGAAGAAATTTGCAAAGTTATCAAAGTTGCAAGAAAAGTTGTCATATCACAGAAACTCCTAGAACATAATTTATTTTTGGTTGTTTGATAGTGAGAATTAGGAATCTAGGAGTGCAGACACAACATAAGAGAACCAAAAAATAAATTTCAGAGAAACCTAGCCAGGAATCATTCGCCATAGGAAAAATGAGTCCTCAGTGAGCTTGAAAAGGTGACTTTTAGTGAAAGGTACACATTTTTTTCCCCTTTCTAGATCTTCCTTTTGATTACTACTTCTTTCAGATTTGATTATTGTTCTTTATTTGCATTTCATAGCTTGCATTTTGGAGTTTGTTTCATGGTTTTAATCTTTCTCTCCAAAGTGATATTTAGCTTATACCCACATTCTTGCATAGATAGGAAATTTGTTGATTCATACCTTGATTTGAATCACCTTTTTGGTTGATATTCACTTCATTGGTTGGATCTCATTTCTTTGAATGAAATTAGGAAAATAGGTCTTTGTGGTGAACCCCCCTTTCATAACAATTTTCCCCAACCTATTACTTGTTGTTTCAATAACAATACGAGCCACAAAGAGATGATACCTAAGTTGGTCCCCATATATATCGGAATGCATGAGCTCTAAATTTTCACTCTTCTTTTCCTTCCCAACTTTGAAAAAATGACTCTTTTTATTTTCTATAAACATATTTTCACATAAATCTAAATCAACTCACTTCAAACCTAGAAATAAATTCCTTGATTGGACAATCCTCATCCCTTTCCTTTCCCTATATGATGGTGTCATATTATTGTATTTTCTCTTATAGAAGCTAAGACAATAGAAAAATAATAATTACCAATACATAAATACAATATACATTATTTTATCCTTTTGCTATTATCAATGTTCATTTAGCTACCTTCCATAAATTATCTATAAATGTAATTGCACAACCTTAATTTCCTAGTTGTCCCACTAAAAATATATTTTTTCTCAAATTAGGAACATGCCTAACCTCTTTCATCAACAATTGGTTTCCATTTGGTAATTTTGTTTGTATCTTATCCTTTCCAACAATTTGAAACCAAGAAAATAAGGGGTTTAGTGTATTCACCTTTTAGGAGATGGAAAACACAAGGGGGGGCCTATTTTGCTCTATTTCATTCAAGGAAACCAAGATCCCTCATCCAATTGACTTGATTGAGGAATGGGATAGGGTTAGGATGGTTTCCTAGGGTGTGATTGAAGACTAAAGGGGGTTCACCCCTAAGCAAAGGAATAGAAAGAAAGAGATGCAAATGATATGAAAATGTAATTATGTAATCTAGGAAATGATACTCAAAATCAAAAGAATGAACTGAGAATGAATAGAGGTGCACCTAGAAAGTTGAAGAAGCACTAAAAAAGGTCTATAATCCCAAAATTATGACTTTTGATGCACACTGGGACTCATACACCATACTGGGTGATTTAATCTCAGTTTAGAGTTTCGGGCTAGATCAGGAATATGCAACTGGTAAACCAGGATCTACAAAAAATGTCTAAAAATTGGTATACTAGGACTCATATGCCATAAGTGGTGATTTAGTCCCAGTATCAGCGTTGATATCAAACTATGGTATCCTCTATTGATATTTTGTAGCTTCTCCCCTTCCGATCTTTGAGTCTGAAACATCGAATTCGGACTTGCAGACGACTTTCCACAATCTTGCAAGAAAGATGAAAACTTTGACAACTTTGCAACTTTGAAAACTTTTTTCCAATCTTTCTCTTCAATGGATCTTCAATCTAAATCTGCAAATCACGCATAAAAGAGGGAAAAATCTTGTTTTGTTAGTGGATAGGGGTTTGCCTTGGTCAAACCCCATTTTGGTAATCAAACCTTGAAATAAAATCAAATAGAATGAAGGAATGATGAATGAACAAATAAGCCATGTTGCAAATCACTAAACCCTTGTACCAAAGGTTCTAAACTTATGTGAAGTGGCTAGCATGAATGTAGATCTTGACTCTTGATTGTATGCTATGGATCTTGACTTGAATGCTTGCTTGAATCATAAGAACCTACATCACAAATGTTAGCTCAAAAACACACATGATGCATGATGAGTTTGACATGATGCTTGATTCTTGAATTTAGCTCTAAAATGCTTGACAATCAGCTCTTCGATGCTCTTGTAAAACTCTCTTGATCACAAATTTTCTATAGTGCTTGAATACTTGAATTGTTAGGAGAAAATATGTGAAATAACCTTGTATTTATACTTGTTTATGCCAAATTCACCAAAATTACAACACTACAAACCGACATTAGATCTAGGAGAATAAAATCCCACCAATAATTTGAATTTAAAATAGGTCCAAGCTAAGCAAGAATCATACGCCAGTTGGGGCATATGATTCCCAGTAGGCTAAGCTTGGGACACAAATTTCAAAAAAAGTGAAGTTTAATGCCAAATCTAGGTTCATGCCCCAAAACTTAGGTGGGAACCATATGCTCAAGGTGGCGTATGAGTCCTAGATCACTAAATATGGTATAGACAACCCAAAATCATTAAATT
>VDFB02303159.1:0-13231 GCA_007258455.2 Sequoia sempervirens
AACAAAATTTAATCACTTACAGCCATCTGACGATCACTCTCCTTGATGGAAATATTTGCACGCCGATGCTCAGGAGTGCTCGAGCCCTGTATAAACCATCCCAATAGGAATTAAACTACGAATCAATAATGGTTTGATTTTTCACTAGAACTAGTTCATCTATAACAACGAATGTAAATTGAAATTTAGTAATTTGCCTCATACCTCCCCTATCAGAGCCATCGAGGATTGTATTGCATTAGAAACACCGATATCCATTGCCCTTGTTACGTTGTGATTGTTTCTCTCACCAACATCTAAAAATAAAAAAACAAATTATTCAATCACAAAATAGTTATCAAATTTGAAGTAATGCTTTGAGTTTGAATGATGTGTAATGAAATGTAACCAACAATATGATTATCAATTTTTTAAAAAGCAATAACCTGGAACAATCACATTGAAAAACAAAAGACCCTTTAGGACAAATTTGAAGTGAAAAAGCATCAAAACACAATGTAAAATATGACAACCAATATGAGAAGAAGAGATGATCTAGTCAAAAGGAGCTTTGATAGTAGCCAACTAAGTTAAGTATGACAAATCCAAGTATCACTGTTGCAAGGAATGGAGTAAGAGCTAAATAAAGATATAGCAACAATAAAAAATGATGGAGCTAACTTGTCAAGGCCTATTCTTCAAAACCCTTATTAAACGCTTGCCATAGTTTAAGATATGCAATAAATGTTTGACAATGGAATTAACCTTTTGAGGATGGCAGTGATTAAATTGAGGTCTCCTTTTACCATGAAAAGACTGAATATTCTTTCTTTGGCCTATCATTATGATTTTTAAGATTCCTCAATTGAGTTCAATATAATAGTCAAGTGTTTATACCAAATATGATAGAGAAAATAATCATGAAAATGAGAATATGATGGTGATCAATGGCAAGGCAGTGGCACATTTGACAGTCGAAAGAGTAGAGGGCTGCGCGGTAGACATCATGGTACAACTTATGATATAAGAATTAAGCCACATGGTTGATGTGCTTTGAATCCTTGCATCTAAAAGGAAATGGATAGTGAACATCATGTGTTACCTTGTTACTACATGAAGGAGGCTCCATCTCTCCATTTGGTGTGTAAACAAATTGGAAGTTTGCTAACTATCAGAGTGAAGGCTTAAAACCTAGTTTTTGCTCCATTTCATGTTTGAGCTTTGTACGGACAGTGGAAGGCTGAGACCTCAAGAATATTTGAGTGTTGTCCATGTGAACCAAGAACCTTGGAAAAAGAGTGGGAAGTCCTTTTGAGATTTGTGAGTTCTAACCTGTTTTGTAGGTGAAGGAAACCTAATAGGGGCTCAAGGGATACTAGCCTTTCAAACCCTAGCTAAAGGATTGGTGAGAGCGATGGGAAGTTGTAGTCTTGGAGGTTGTTCAAACACCTTTGGAGGATAGTTTGAAGCCTTTTAAGACTTATCACTACCCCTGCAAGAGTTGATGGAGTGTTGAGGAAGATTGGTCTTTAGTATAGTGTAAAGGCTAAGGAAGAGTTGTGTGAACCAAGGTGGACTTGGTGGTTGGGTTGAGTAGAAGAGGGTTGGTCCAGACAAACCCGGGGGCACCCTAGTCATGAGTAGGACCTATAGGTTAGATTGGTGAAGCAAAGCACCAAGGAGGTCTTACAAGGAAAGAATTTAGAAGAGGGAATCATTGATTGATTCCTCTGACCTCTCCTATCAGTTGGTATCGAGAGCAAGCAAAAGATTTGGGATTGATCTTGTATGTCGGAAGAAAAGTCTGAGTGGTTCTAGCATCATGGTGACAAATGATGAGTTGGCCAAGCGGGTTGAAGAAATAGACAAAGACAATAGGGTATTGAGAGAAAAGTTAGACCAACTTGAGCAAGCACTGAATGTTATGCGGTTTGATGGAAGAATAGCAAAAGAAGAAGAGGTTGCAAAGGAGGATAGAATCCCTGAACCTGACCCTATATTGAAGGAGGATCCCTTCTTGAAATCATTGAAGGCTTTGAGTGGAAAAACACTTGAAGGAGTACCATTGTTTAGTGGAAAGATGGAGGCTGATTTAGTTATGGATTGGATAGAGGGAATGGAAAACCATTTTGAGTGTGATGGAGTCACTGAAGCACAAAAGGTAAAGGTGGCTAAATCAAGACTAAGAGGTTCTACCTTAACTTGGTGGAAATTAATTTAGATAGAGAGGGAGAAGGAAGGCAAGCAACCTATCTCTACTTGGAAGGGAATGGTTGCCAAGGTGAAAGAAGCATACCTACCTAAAGACTATGAAATTCAGTTGCATAAGAGGAGACAGAGTTTGAGGCAAAGAGATGAGGAGATGAGTTCCTATACTGAGGAGTTTCAAAGACTTTGCATGAGGTCCAATGTCACAGAGGATGAAAGTATCAAGGTGGCAAGGTATCTCAATGGTTTCAAGTGGAACATTCAAGAGGAGATGGTTCTCTTAAACCCCAAAACAGTGCACCAATGTTATCAATTGTCATTAAAGATTGAAGAGAGGAGTAAGAGGAAGCAAGATCAGACTTCTAAGGGCAAAGGCAAAGGAAGAGATCAAAGAGGACAGCATGGTGCCTACCAAGGTAGAGGCAATGACCAAAGAAACCAAGGAGAGTCAAAACTCATAGAGCATGGAGGTGAAACATGTATAAGAGGTGGACATAACCAGGGTAGAGGACCTTAAGGAGGTTCAAATAGAGAAGGGCGTGACGAGGAGCCTTTCCTTGTATGTACACCTTCCCAGGCCTTTCCTTGTAAGACCTCCTTGGTGCTGCTTCACGATCTAACCTATGAGTCCCTACTCATGACTAGGTTCCCCTGGTTTGTGCGACCAACCCCCTCTTCTATCATTCATCAAGATCATACATTGACCTTCTTGCCCCTCTAAAGTTTGGACCACATCACATTACCTCCACACCAAAAGCTGGACATCACTTAGTCTTCATGGCGTTTCCCACCATGATAGTTGCTCTGAAATGAAAATGAAGAAAAGTAATCATCTCCTTATCCATTGGCTGGAAGAATGCATGCTTAATGTTTTGATACATGATATCAACTCTCTCTTTTGCTCTCATGGTTGAATATCAAAATCCAGTATGGTGGGCCTCTAGACTTCTAGTCATCTTTCTTCCTCTTCCACCAAATGTTGTCCTGATCCACATGTCTGCTAGCCTAATTGGCTTTGTTTTTGAAAGCTGAAGTTTCTCTTGAGTCACGAGTGTAGCTCTCTCTACCTTTCAAAACTCTTTCATTGCTACAAATCGTCTTTGGGATTTAGTCATTTGTACCGCATGGTTGATGTGCTTTGAATCCTTGCATCTAAGGGTTTAAAACCTTAGGCCTTAGATGAAGAAAAAGAAGTAATGTTTTTCTTTTCTTTTTATGTGAGGACGCAGTAGTGAGATAAAAGAGGACTGTATAGAAAAATGAAAAAAGAAGACATAAAAATTCATGGACCATACTATATCACCTACATGCTAGCTAACAAGGACATGAATGTGGTAGATTTAGGTATGATAGGGGTATTGCAAGGTATATTTGAGGAATATATAAGAATGAAAGAAAATTCAATGGATCCAAATTAGTGTCAAATGTTTCTAAAGATCCCACATGGAATTTAATCATTAAAGCATTTCCGTCCTATGGGAAAGTTTGAGGAGGCTCAATAGTTGAGAGTTGTGAGTATTATAGCTTCTTTCAATACAATCATGATTAGTTAGAGAACATATAGGGAAACGATGACTATACAACAAATGAAGAGAATATAGGGTATTTGACCTAGTCTTAAGCATCTCAAAGCGTCTAGGAATGTGAAGGAGTCTTAGCTAATAGATAGGGTCGAGGATAGAAATTTTATTTTGATTTACATTGACATCATGTAGGACATCCATCGTCTTATTCTTGATTCTACGTTGACATCACAAAAATTATATGGGATGGAGTAGAGAATGGACTCTACGCTTTATGGTTCCATGTGTTAGAATTTTTATTATATATAGCTTGCTAGTGTAGGAATTCTAAGACAAACAATCATGGTAGGACCATTCTTAAAAGATTTCAAATAATAACCTAGTGAACCCATATATAACCCTTGACTATATATACACAGAATTTGAATTAAACTTAGAATTCGGTAGCTTTAAGTTCTATTTATTCTATATTACCTCTCGATTGAAAGTTTGAGCAAATCTACTCGCACTTGGACGTGTTTCCTTGAAACCTCCAACAACACCCTGTTCAACATCCAAATCACATATTAAAATACCATTCGTAAAACAATGCTATTAACACATGTAATAAATTTATAATTGTTTACTAACTTTACATACCCCACTAATAGGTGTACTGCAAAAATAAGTAGATTGACTGGTGTACCCAGGGTCAACACTGTGACCCTGCAATTTTATTAAAATAATAAAACTAAATTGGTTAATCTTGCATTTCACAATCAAAATTTAATAAATTAAATTCAATGAACATGTTGAATTTTAGCTGAGTGTCAATGCCATATGCATCATGCAAAATTTTAGCCATCCTCTCCAGCCGTAGATGCATACGGATCGGTGCATGAGGGAAGTATATGGATCTGTGTAGCACCCTCGGCGAGGGGCGGTGGGGTCATCTACGAACAAGTGGCTCATGAATCGACACACATGGCCTCGAAGGCCACCGCACGAAGACTCCCACGGATTGCGGCACAATGGGGCTAGTGTGGTGGATGACACTCCGAGTCAAGGATGTGATAAACGCAGAATCTCTACATCGGCACTCTCCTTTGCAACTTCTGGCATCGCCAATGTCATCGCAGTGACCTAGCGAGGTCGTCTCCCACATTAGGTGTAGAAGTTCATTACCGAGGCCTATCTGTCTTGACCCCCACCTCTCCCACGAAACTCCTTCATATCCAAATAATTTGGGATTTGGTTCCAATACAAACTCACGGTATAATTTTCTAAGAAAAATATTGGGGACTTCCACGGTTATTGCCGCGGTGGGTAATCAAAGACCATATACCATACGTCATAAGCGGTTCCTAATCTCACGGTGGTGGCACCAATGGATTAGGAAACCTCTCTTTGCATTGGTGAGATTTTGATTTGTTCTAGAGGAGTTAGTGAATAGAGCACAAATGCGCCTTTAGTAATCTTTAAATGTTGCTTGTTTATATGATAATTTATGCATAATATGCCCTTGATGTTTGCCTCTATTTTGCCATCGGATATTTGTTGGGTAATTGCATCCACATTTTTTAACAAATCTTTCAATGAATCTGCTAGATGTATCCTTTCTGTGGTTGAAGAATTTTGATCACTCAACCTACTAATAAGATCTTCAACTTCTTTTTTGTTGTTTTCAATTTCACTCCTCAAATTTTCTTGAGTGCCAGGAGGGTATTGAGAGAATGGTGGGATAGGTTGATTTTGTTGAGGTTGATTTGGTTGAGGATTTTCCTCCTCTTGTTGAGGATTTCCTACAAATTAAAAAAAAAATCATTCATTTCTAAACTAGAACAAACAAAATCAATTTAAAACAAAAAAATTCATTAGAAATACCAAACAAAACTTACCTCTTGCATCTCTTCGTCGTCGGGGTGCCATATTTGTGAAGAAAATTGAACTCAAGTTGATCAAGTGTCAAGAAGTCACCTCCTCAACAACGCGAGCGCGTAGTGCAGGGTTTTTGGCCGCGGGCAGAAATGGAAATAAGAAAAAACAGAAATGAAGAATGTTCCTTTTTTTTTGCTTTTAAAAAGACAAAACGCTTTCGCGTTATAATGCGAACGCGTTTTGTCTCATTTTGCACTTTGGCCACAAAGTGCGACCATCTTGTTACTTGCCCCGCTACGTGTTTTCAAACAAAGAACAAGTACAATCCTATGGATGTGAAATACAATATTTGTTGGATTCCCACTTGGACAAGTCCAGCTACGCTTATCTCTAGCAAATGGTTAGATGCTTGACCCCACTGGCTCCCCTCCATGGCTCATTAACGTCAATCGGGGCAGCCAAGCATCAACACCCATGAAACTCCCATGGCGTGCTTTCCATCTCTACTAGAAGACCGTAAGAGTGTGGGGTGGCTTCAGAACGACCGTTCTTGCACCAACAAATAGATTAAGGATTTTGACAAATTCTAGCACATGGGTTCTAGTAAGGACTTTCCATTCGTAGGAGTTGACCCAACATGGCAAGAGTCCCCTTTCGGATCCATCTTATTGAACCAACCCGTGATTATGGCATTTAACCAAAACCACTCATTTATATCGTTGCCGGAAATACTCTTGGCTTTAGAGTGTTCTGGGTTGAGTAAAGTAAACTTGAATTGAGTACTTTTTCCCCAAAGGCGGGGCCATAAGATAAACAAAAGCAAGCAAAACACAATCAAGCTAACTCGATCGATCTTTGATGGCACAAAGAAAGAGAATGTACGCGAAAATTCCCCTACTCACACTCGCACAAGATGTTCAATTTTTAAGCCCAAATTGAAGTGTTTCAAAGCAATAAAATGTGTTTTGAGTGTTTCTCTTGCACCCTAGATCGCACGAAGCGCAAGGGGAGAGGATACGTACTCAAAAGACAATCACACAAATCAAGCACTTGTTCGTTTTATACCCTTCAAAGCAATTGTGAGTTCGTTTTAAGCACCAAAATGAAGTGTGAGTTTTGCTTGTCCAATTTTTATCCCAAAACGAAATCTAGTAAGTTTGTCCTAAGATTCATTTTAAGCCCCTTGCAATGAAAATCAAATTGTTCGTTTTAGACCCAAATGAAAATTAGTGTTCTAAAACGAAAAGACAAACAATTTCGTGAAGTAGTGTTGATCAAACACTAAAGTGTTAAAAAACACATTGTGTTTTTGAAAAAAAAAATCATCCCCCTTTCGTCTTCATTTGCTAGCCTCCTCCTTGTTGATTTTCGCTTTCGCTTTTCCTTTTTTCCTTCGTTGTTCGCTTGTACCTATGTAAAGAAAGAGAGTCTTGTAAGAATCAAATTAAAAAAATAAAAAATAAAAAAATTCAAGCATTGACTTGAACAAATAAAATGATTCTCAATGGAAAAACTATTGTTTTTATGATGATCAATGAAACATTAATAAATGGATCTGCAATTTATTAATCTAACTTGTATGATTTTGCAATCTCAAAGACAAATATTAGCATTAACTTTCCATAAGATCCATGGTATTTGAAGTAGTACACCTTAATAAATGCATTTATGTCTTTATGGATCTCATATCAACAAGATTCTCTTGAAAACCACTTTGATCAAGTTGCATTAGAGAAGATCCGTCAACGTTTAGTAATGGACCAAAGACAATAACAACATGTCCAAGGTAATAACTTTCTAAGGCAAGGTCCAAAAGAAGATATAATTATTGCTAAAAGTTTTATGCTTTTAAATCTTTAAAGGTATACCAACGAACTGATCTTCCTACAAGAAATGCCCCTTACTTTTCAAATGCTTCCTTATATGGTCGACATAACAATAGAAAATAAGAGGACCGTAGAAAATGAGATACTAGGCACAATATGACACAGAAATAAATATCAAAGTGCCAGATCAATCTAATCCCAAAATAAATAATAAAAAAGATCAATGAGACAGACGCTAAAATGGCACAAATATCAACGAATAACTACGTAAGCCACCATAAGGAAGAATGAGCGACTTTCAGAGCTTTATGCGCTGTACAGCAGTATGGCCTTCGACATAACTTCAATGCCTGCACAAAAATATTAATGATAGTTGAAGACTTCCTCACAAATGGAACAGTGCCTGCAAAGAATTCAAATTGTTGTCAGAAATCGAGTTTCATAACCTTGACCAACAGTCTCTCTACCACAAGAAACATCCGCATACATACACACATACTGTACATGTGTGAGATAATGGTGCAAATCTTTTGAATCCTGTGAATGATACGCCTTTTATTATCTCGAACTTGCCATCACACAATCAGTAGTTTTCGATATGTTTGAGTTTTCTCATTAAATGCAAATGTCAGCAAAGAATTTTTGTTTTTCAAAAGACAATTAGAAACAGAAGGTTGTTCGCTGTATGAAACTTTGGACAACTCATACGCCAGTCATGACTCTCACTTCCTAGTAGTCTATCACGTTTCTTATCTCAAAATGAATCTTCACACATAACAATCAAAATGATTACCTTATAAAATATTTAGCCTATGGCGCCGCCTGGAAAACATTTATACCCAAAAGATGTGTGCCAACAAACATTTCGAATGTAAGCTGAAAATCAAAAAGACACATGAAATCTTTTCTAGCAAACGCCAGCTGTGAAAGCTTAGAGAAAACAAGTGAACTGTTTGACAGACTACCAAAAGGAATAGACAGGGCGCGTGGACTGTTTGATGGTTTAAAAGCATAGACAAGACTTGTGGACTGTTTGATAGAATGCCTCAAAGATACGTCTTCTCATAGAGTGTAGTACCTGCACAATAATTGTAGAATACGCAAAAAAAGAGAAAAGAGGAAAGTCTTTAGAAATTTTTGAACAAATGCATTTGGCAGGCGTAGAGTCCATTCAAACACACAGATAACGCCAACACCTTTCTTGCATTCCCTGCCACAAACAGCGCTAGCTTGGTAGATATCGAGGAAAATGATGGAGAGACACCTTTAGATGGAAAGATGCGTATGGAAAAAGCACCGGTGGGTGATAAATATAGAAGAAACGTGCTCCATGTAGAAGACACACACTCAGTGGATATTAAAGTTTCAGTAGAACTGATTGAAGGCATGTAAATTTGGAAGGATAAGCAAGGCGCATGAATTGTTCTTCTAGGAAAAATGTGGCAGCATATACAAGGCATGAGAACTGGACTGAAGATCTCAAACAGCTGTGATCTCATTCAACTTCCTATAAAAATATAATCGGCTACATTTTTGGCCCCCCTCTTTCTGGTCTGGTCTGGTCTGGTATTCATCCCATTAATCTGCCCATCTCTGCATACCATCTGGTTGGATTGAGGGAGGATTTGCACCATGGCCACCAACATAGGGATGATGGACGTTGCTTACTTCATTGGAAAGAACGAGCTTCTTACATGGATCAATACCACTCTCCAACTCTCTCTAAACAAAGTTGAAGAGGCCGCTTCTGGGGCTGTTCACTGTCAGCTAATGGATTCCCAGTGTGGTTCCAATGCATAAGGTAAATTTTGATGCAAAGACAGAGTATGACATGATCCAGAACTACAAGGTGCTTTAAGATGTTTTCAACAAGCTTAAGATTAGCAAGCACATTGACGTGAATAAGCTTGTTAAGGGATGCCTACTGGACAATCTGGAGTTTATGCAATGGTTAAAGCGATATTGTGACTCAGCAACTGGAGGAATTATCAGTAGTTACAACGCCCTTGATCCATACAGGGAGACCTCTCGTCTCATTGAATGGAGCTGGACTGCAAGGATGGGCAAGGTTCTTTACTGGGCAAACATTGTGCTCAGTAAGACATCTATTTATAATACTAACATTGCAGGCTAAATGGTTTAGTGCAATGTGGTAACAAGGGACTGAGGTGGATTACGACTGCGGTGGGCGCCAAAATGTGAACCCTTTTTCAAACTTGCATGGAAGAAACAAACAATCACACTAATAAATTGAAATGCAAGATTAAAACATGAGTTCCCCATAAAATCCATTTGCATTGTTAGAAAACAAGGAAAAAGATGAAATACTTGAGCAAATACAATCGAAAATAACTATTCCTCATTCTTAAACAAAGCAAACAAATGATCTTATGGGGGGATTGGTGCTACTTTGATGTGGAAAGTAGCCCTTTCCCAACCCCTTTAGATAAGCTAATGATAGTGATGGACAAGATCATTTCTCAAATGAAGAGAGTGACCTTGCATGATCTTGGAGATGAAATGCTAAGATTGTGGATTGATAGTGAACAAAATCAATTCTCCATGTGAAGAGAATGACTTTGCATAAAGATTGTGGAGGATCCTTGAATGAGAATGAAGCCCCTATCTTATAGATTTTCAAAATGCTAAGTGTTGAAGAGGGACCAATGTGGGATCAAAAACAAGCCAATGAGTTGAGGACACTTGTCATCATGTGATTAGTTGATGTATGTGCAAGATTTGGGAAGAAGGAGTGCTGCAGAGGAAATTTGAATTCAAATTTTGCAATAAATTTTGGGGGACAGAAAGAAGGCAATAAATGCTGTTTGACATGTGTTGGGGAAAATGAGGTTTTAATAAAATCCAATAAAAATTAGTTTATTGTGCAAGTGGCTAGATCTAGATAATGCAAGTGGGATGTGATTAGTATTAGATTAGGATTAGATGATGATCATGCTGATTTAATGCTGATTAGGTGAGTTGACATTTTGGACTTTGATATTTGATTTATTTGAAGATGGAATATAATTTAAGATTTGATTTAAATGAAGTCCTAATTTATTTAATTAAATGGATGATGCAAGATGAAGGTTGAATGATAATGATTATTTGATAAATGAATGGATGAAAATGCACTTGATTAATTGATGAATGCTCCTAATGCGACATCTAATTTGACTGAATCCGATCATTGCATAATGCTGGATTTTGCATGTCTACATTCCCTAGTCCACTGGAATTATTTTCCTATCTACCATAATTATCTATTGTAATAATGTGTTCATATGAAAACATTGAGGTCTTTTGATGACAAGTTTAAGAAATAGGTGTGTGAAAAATGATGTACATATCCATATAGGAATGTGATTTTTATATTTCAAAACTTTGGCCAAAGTAATGAAAATGCTACTTGCATTGTTAGTTCACTATGTCTGATAGGTTACAGTCAGTTAGAGTTGTCATACTTATAGAAGATTGTATGTGATAGAGTTGGTACACTACACTAGTTCTCAGATGACCTGACATAATTATAGACTCCTTTAAATACTACCCTCATGAAGGGTAGGGCCACTTCAAATTGGAAGGTTTGTGAGGGATCATTGGCTTGTGGTTGGAGGTTTGCACTCTGATGATGCTCTCCCTCCTAGAGCTGGAGACTGTTGAATACTTGCCCATGAAGGAAAAATTCTTTGTATCACATGTATACTTAAAGGAATGTGAACTCTATGTGATTTAAAGGTGTATGCTTTATTGATAGATAAATTCATGTACATACTAATGGAATTATACATGAATTCAAGTATGAAATGAGTTTATTTTTTATTGAGTCATAATGATGTTTACTTAATGCTAAGCATTTAATTAATTGATTTGAATGTCTTTATTCACAATTTAAAAAAATATTAATTTGATGATTTTTATTTTAATGAACGGTCATTTGTTACATATTAAGGATGGATCTACATGCATAAACTTGTCTTTTAGCTACAAAATTATCTTCTAAGTTTGCAAACTTGTTTTGTGTAATCTATAGATTTTTCCTAGGCTCTTTAATCTCTTTTTTGTTTCTTTACATCTACAACTACTCACAAATATTGATGAATACATTTGAGTTATTCTATGACCAAGGCATGAGGGCACCACACCTTGATCAACCCCTTAAATTTGAATAATATAAAAAACAACAATCTTTAGTCATGCAAATGCTTCCAAAACAATTATGTAGAGCTTGATTCCTTTTAGAGCACCAATTGAAGTGTGTAAAATGAATGGTATCTCTCTTATAATGTGATGGTCTGACCTTGATTTTCCATATGATTAGAATGAGTGTGTTGAATGCATTTAAATACAAGGATGTAACAATATTTCACATAAAATTATGTTTATTTAGCACTAGGTGGGAAGGGTAAAGCATGAAAATTAGTCAATTTTGAATTTTAAAATTAAATTGTGATAGGAAAAGTCCATGATTGTAGGGGCAAAGTTATGACTATGAAGTAGTTTGAGAGTAGAAAAGGGGCTAGATCATGATAGATAGTGTGTACATGAAAATAAGTGCAAGCATAGAAATAAACGAGTCAAAATAATTAATACACAATAGTGTGTGGACATGAGAAATATGATAAGTGGTAGGTGTATAGAAAGATTTATAAATGGTAAATAAATAACATAAGGCAAGAGTCTCAACTTTGTACAAGATTACACTATTTTCCAATATCTCTATATGTCAAAACACTTCCCTTAAAATAAACATAAAACTAAATAAAACGTAACATAAATATAAAAAGTTCACCATCGCATATAAAACACTATACTTGTGATTCTCTTATTCCTACAACACTACCTAATGTATACATATTTCCACATTGATCTTTAAACCCTTCTCATCCTTCACTTGTGATTATTAATTTTCATTTATAATATCAGTTACCTTTTAACCATACATATACATTGTGTTGCACTAAATGTACATTTTTTCTTTGTAATGTAATAAATTCATATAGTTGTACATATCTTTTTATCAAGTTCTTCAATGGTGAATCTGCTATTTTTTTTGTAATGTAATAAATTCATATAGTTGTACATATCTTTTTGTCAAGTTCTTCAATGGTAAATCTATTATTTTCAAACATGTCAACTTGCATTTACCAACTAAATCTAATCATTTAAAAAAATTGCTAGTATCAGCATAACTTATCAAAACTATTAATTCATGCTCAAATATATAACCATTTCCAATAATAGTCTTACATTCCACCTTGTTGTGACATAATTATTTCCATAATGTACTTAGGATGAAATTGATAAGATATTATATGAGATGGTGTACATGCTCTCCAAATTCTTACATGCTCTCCAAATTCTTTGGATTAAATTTGCATTATTTCATATTTAGATTGGAGACTCATGCAATTTTAAAGAATTCTTTAATACTTATAAGTATTGAATGAATGCAAGATTTTAATATCATTTATGAGATAAAGCATTTCATAGTGAGTAGTAAAAGAGCAACCCAAAGTAATAAAAGAGTAAAGGAAATATAATTCTTATAAATTCGTAAAGATTTTTAATACGTTTATGAGATTAAGAGTTGTAAAAGAGCAATCAAAATTAGTACAAAACCACTAAAATTTTCAAGTTTTTTAATATGTTTATGAGATTAAGAGTTGTAAAAGAGCAACCAAAATTAGTACAAAAGCACTATGCAAATACTATTATAGACACATGGGCCGGCCCAAAAGTCCAATAAAATCTCTTATTTTTTTAATATGTTTATAAAATTAAGAATAGTAAAAAAGCAATCAAAAGTAGTATAAAAGTAACACATAAACACCATTA
>VDFB02303160.1:0-18217 GCA_007258455.2 Sequoia sempervirens
TGCAGACACAACGACAGCTACTTCCAAAAAATGTGCAAAAGAGATTGACCAGATTATAGAAGAGGTTGACAGCATACAGGAGGACTTTAGTCTATTCCATCACTCCACGAGTTTCGAGCTCCAGATTCCTCTTTCCTTGAGGAATACACCAGTGACTTGGAGAGAGAAACTCATGACAAAATATTCCTTTGCATGCATGACATTGGAAGGCAAGAATCAGGGCAACAGGTACTGATTCTTTGATGATGTGATATACTTTGAGGACAGAATCTTCTTGGTGACAAGCTCAAGTTTGAAGCCTAAGATAATACGGGCTTTTCATGACAACTCATCAGCGGAGCATCCAAGTGTCTTCAAGACATACTGACAGGTCCATGAGAGATTCTTTTGGGAGAGTCTTAGAAAAGACATCCTACAGCATATTCAGAGGTGTATAACTTGTCAACAGGACAAGCCACGACATCTTCCACATTCACCATCCATGATAGAGCCGGAGAAGCGAGATGATTTGCATATAGTTGTGGATACTAAGATTTGCATTTGGAGGATAGAGATAGAAGGATCTTCACCAGTTGATAGCTTTGGAGTTTTGGATCCCACCCAAAACAGTTGCACTTGGAAAGCACATTCATTCAATGGGGTCATGCCAAAGGACAGTTTGCTTTATGGTACCAAGAGTTGGAGCATAGGGAACACACATGAGGCATAGATTGATGAGACTCCACCATATTGGGACAGTGGAGGCATAGTGAGAGATAGTTGCCATTTCATTTTCAATTCATACAGAGAAGTGATATCTTGGGATTTGGGCATTGTATACCAGACTACATTGCTTCACAAATGCTTGGTTGGATATCCAGACAGTACAGGAGCCGCACAATGAACACATTTTGGGATTCACTCGGGACCCAGGAGTTGGCATGGAGTTTGGTATGGTTCATGACGATGGAGTTCAGTTGTCGCCTTATGACTTCTTCATGAGGCATTGGGATCTCGAGGTTGCTTGTTTAGGGTTGCATAGATTGCTTCATCACTATGAGCGAAGCCTTGTTTATATCAAAGTTGCGCAACAGACTTCATGGTTGGAGGGTTCGAGCCAGTTCAAGTTTGAGAGTGACACCTTCTGTGATGTTCCTTGGCATTGCTTGAGGACAAGTAATCTTTGGGAAGGGAGGACTGTCATGTCCTCGATTTCATCCAAAGAATTTATTGAGGTGCATTTTGAATTTTCCCAAGCAATCCGTAATCATCATTGGATTCCTTATATTTTTGCGGTCGGGAGAAAAATAGCATATAATTTATTTGAAGACAAATCAGCCTTGGGCGAATCATTTAGGGCAATTATAAGGGCTTTGGAGAAAAAGAAAGAGCATTTAATAATATATTTTGGAATTGAATATTATTCCTCAAGTTGGGCACTCAATTGGGGAGGAAAAATGAAGAATAAAATAATAATTTTAGCCCCAAGGCTAGTCGTTCCAAGTAGGAAGGGTTTGGTGGTCATAAAACATTTAAAATTTGTATTTTTAACACCAATTTTGAGGGATGTTCAAGGCTGGCCGACCTGCATTATGAAAAGGCATGAGACTCATATAAATACAAGTTACTTATTGGCATTTAGGGATCATTCAAGCTGGAAATCATTTACAGACCTGCGAATTAGGAGCAGACCTGCACTTCTTAGGACGAAAACCCTAAGGAGGAATTACTTGGTTGGACGAAAACCCAACTAGGTATAGAGAGGAGTTCATCACGGATCTCCACTTGGGCATCAACGTCATAGGAGCAAAATTCTTATTCAGATTAAGAGATAAGTCTTAGGATTACTATCTGTTATTTCCTTTGCATTTTCAGTCAAACAGTAATATACTTTCAGACATATGGTTTAGTGGATGTCGAGGGTTGTCACACCCTTATGAACATGTGTGAATTTGCTTTCAATGCTTGATATGTTATGTGATATTCTTGCCATCATCTGCTGGGCGAAATTGCATATTTAGGGCAGGAGTATATTGTTGTATTATCAGATTTATAGCAGACATATTATTCTGAAAATCAGAACTGTAGGTGTTATGTTATTGGCCAAATCAATGGAATATTATTAAGGATCTTCATCCCATGACTTGGGAATGATATGGCATGTTTATATCAGCTGTTGTGATCATAAAGAGCAGTCTTATACTCAGAAATCTAGGGTTGAGATCAGAATTATTCCTACAGAAAACTAGGGCACAATCTCATTTGATTTGATGGAGTATTCGTTATCATTATTGAAGGTTGCATGGATATTCATTGTTATATTAAATCATTGATTGGAAGTCTTGAATTATTGGCATTTTACTTGAGTATATTCAGATTTTGAGTTGCATAACCAGATTTCAATCGGAACTAGGGTTTGTTGGCTAACATTTTAGGGCAAATCAGTTAATGCCCCAACTTGGGGACATTACACAGACAAAGAGAGAGAAATTCAACATCTCCAGGCTCACTAAGCCAAAAATAAGTAAATTAAAAAAATTCTATTATTCTATACCCGTTTTCAAATTAATTTTCCAAACAAAAAAGAAACCCAAGATTTGACAGTTCACAGTTCCCCCTAAGACAGGAAATATACGAAACGATCCCTTTGCCATGGTCAAATTAAAAATTAAAATAGGACAAAATAGCAGTACCAAGCGAAGTTCATCGTTAAGGATCTCCCTAATTGCATCACCATCGACTTCAGATTCCATCCTATTTTTTACAGCAATCTTGCGGTAATTCCATACTGTGTAAATTTCAGGGTTGATTTCAGCGAGACTGGCACTATTCTCGAGAGCTTCTTTACTATATCTGCTCAAAAAAATATACATCACAAATCAGAATTTTTTCCTCTAAAACTTTTTGCTAAACCCATTGTAAACGCCTAATTAACAAATGCGGATTGTTTTTATTGCAGAAATAAATAGATGCTCTGATTTGGATTAAGTTTGGTATACATTTTGTCGTGATGATTTTTGAAGAACTGAATTTGCAGGGACTGAAGGTGAGCTGACTCTGCATCGTCTTTTTCTCCATCACCCGACGACTTTCGAGGTCTCCCATGCATTTTGAGCTACAACTAAATTTCACAATCTGCGAACAAACTTTAAAAATATATTATTGCTCGCAATTAAAGTTTTCTATTTTACTGCTGAAACAATGAAAATTGCATACCCGTGTCGTTTTCCCTGCCTTAAAATATTCGCAGTCGAGTGTCTCCCTCCCAGCCGGGGGCAATTTTCCTCTTGCCGAATGCTCTCCAAGCTCTCTGGATTGAATCTGCACGTTTCAGCTTGCATATGTGTGCGGCTTATACAGTGACTGGTTATTACACCGAAGGCGTTCCTTATGTGACGTGAAAGACTTTTTTTCCATCAACGGCGTGCAGTCTTGGAAAAGGGATGCAAGACGATCACATCGATCTCATCCGTTCATCAGTTTTCATTTGCCAGTTATCGTTTACCAATCATTCAATGGCTCGCACTTCTGATTTCATAAGGATTTTGATTGGTTGGAAATCAAACTGTGTTTGCAATGGTGAAATCCAGCGCCTCCGAAGGCAATATTTCACCCTAAATTCATGCTCACGGAATTCCATGGACATACCATCTGAGAAATGGCGTAATCGTCAACCATTCGAGCCTGAGAAATCTTTGAAGTGGAAATAGTGGCGATTCCTCTTCGGCTTGCGCGGTAAAGATCTCCTTTTTAAATATTGCGGAAACTTTAATACTACTGTACCCTTGACCTGAAAGCTCAATGACTTTTAAGTGGAAATGGTGAAGAATTCTGTTCGGTTTGTTTTGCAGGGATTTCTATTGTTTGCACCCACAGAATCGATGGTCATTCAATGACGAGATTTCCATGTCCCTGTCCATCTCAAAATCACGATCATTTTTGTGCAGCCATGTTTCATCGTCCTTGAGTACCTCAAAGGCCCATCAAACTCGAATCGGATGGCAAGAAAAGACAGGATGCCGAGAAACTAACCACATTTACGTTTTGTACTGCGTGCCCTCGACTTACCAAAGCCCGACGGTGTGTAAAGCGAACTTTTGGAGCAAATTTTGCACCCACGAAGGCCTCGAGTGGAAATTAGCATCCACTCTTAGATTGTGACCAAGCACGCCAAAAGCCTAATAAGTCATATTGGGCAGAAAATCATGGTTCCATTATAATTAAAAGTTTTGCTTATAAGAGGTTTTAATCCTACTTAACCAAACTAGTTGTTGGCATAATTTTTCAAGATATTGTTAGTTTTGATGTTTTCTTTCATCTTAAAGAATGTCAAATTTATATTGAGAATTAATAATTTTTCAAATCAAAAGTCCTAGGTTTCAAGGTGTATGTTGGATGATGTCTTATATGAGGAAGATCTAGTGATAACTTCTTGTCTATTATGTCAATCTCCTCTCATTTTGGATTGGATCATCATTAGTATAAATTAGTTTTAGGGGTTGATTTTACATTTGTTCTTCTTTTGGCTCATGAATTACCAAGTGTGGTAAGGGATTTGCTATCTAATCCTCCAAGTAACTCTTTTTTTCCATTTAATTGAAATAGATGGATATAGAATACCTTGGATCCCAATTTGAAAGTTAGTATGCATCTAGTCTCTTCTTCACTCAAATTGTACCAATAAATAAATACAATAACTCAATTCATGGGCATGCAAGTGTTTATATCTTGGATAAGAAAAAGGAGCTTAGGGAGAGATTTGATGATGAATTATATGGCGATTCTTTGAATGCCTTGGAGGGTTTCACACGAGACCTATTTGAGAACTCTTTGAGAGTTATACTTGATATTTCAAATTATAGTTTTTCAATGCAAGACCATATCAAACAAGGGAACATATGTTCATGTACTCTCTCTCTCTCTCTCTCTCTCTCTCTCTCTCTCTCTCTCTCTCTCTCTCTCTCTCTCTCTCTCTCTTCCCATATATATTTATATCTCTCTTTCTCTTCCCATTTATCTCTATCTCTCTCTTTCTCTCCCCCTCTCCCTATCTCCCATGTTTCTCTCCCCTTCTCTATCTCTCCCTCACTCCCTCTATGTCCCCCTATCTATCTCTCTATCTCTACCTCTCTCTCCCTTTCTCTTCACATATATCTATATATCTCTCTTCTCTTCCCATATATCTCTCTCTCTTTCTCTCTCCCTCTCTTTGTCTCCCCTATCTATATCTCCCTCTATCTATATCACTCCCTCTCTCTCTATCTATTGAGCTATCTACCCCTCCCTGCCTCTCCCCATCTCTCTTATTCACTCCATCTCTCCTACTATATATATGTATCTCTCTATTTCTCACTCTATATCTCCCTCTCCCTCCTCTCTCTATCCCTTTCTCTCCATAATCTTTCTCTACCTCTGTCTCTCTATCTCTTTATCTCTATATAACACTCAATGATCCATTATCAGGGAGAGGAAAATGAAGGATTAGGATGCAAACATGACCTTAAAAAGAAGCAAGGAGGATGGAGAACCAAATAACAAGGAACGAAACTTCAAGGTGATCATTAGGTAACATTTATTATTATATGTAATAAATATTCATAATTAACTAAAAGAAATAAATTAAATATATTTTGTATTATTTTAAACCAAATACTTAAGAGTCCTTAATTTGAAATTGGAGATATTTTGTAACCAAGTTGATTCATGGAGGGGGCATATAACACTTTTTACTTGTACATAATTTTGAAGACCTTGGATGCAACTCTCCTCCAATTCTGCTCATTTTGTAGCCACCAAAAAGAGGGTACATCAATTGACATCATTTTTATATTTAATTTATTATTTTAATTTATTCATTTGATATAATACATAATAAAAGTAAAAGATGTAATTTCTTTTTCCCTTTAATTCATCAAGCTCCATAAAGAAAACAAAAAATATTATATTTCAATTCAAATAATGTATTTATGTTCATTTTAATTTTTTAAATGTTTCAAATATTACATTTTAATATATTTGAATAATACAAATTATATATATATATCGTGCTATGATTAATATAGATTAATCTATTGAAATAACCCATATATTTTTATTTACTTAAATGGAAACAATTATTAAACTTTATTTATTGATTTTTGAATTGATCTTGAGGCTACTCAAGGAAAGTTCTTGGATGAAGAAATCAAGTAATTTTTATAATTCAATTAATAAAATAAATCCATTTGGTAGGAAATGATCAAGGCCATTAATGTAGTTTCTATCATCAACATTGAAGGGTGCAAAGAAAGCTATAAATAATGAGGCTCAAGTTTCATGATAAAGTACTTCTAGAATAATTTATTACATTTTAATGTTCTTTAAAGATCAATGTCAATTTCAAAATCTATATGTCACTTTATCATACAATTATTTTATTATTTTCATTGATATTTAAAAGACCATAACTAACTAAAATTTAATTATTGTCTCTATAGATGGAATAGTTTTGTAATTATAAGAAGATTTTGGCACTTTTCACAACTAGGGAGATAGAGAGGAATAGATAGAGAGATATAAAGGAAGAGAGCGAGGGAGAGATAGAGAGAAATATAGATAGTGAGATAGAGTGATATAAAGATAGATATATAAGGAGATATAGCTCTATATCCCTTTCCCTATCCTCCCTCTCTCTATATATCACCCTCTCTCTCTATATATATATCCCCTCTTCTCTCTCCCTCTCACTCCTCTCTCTTCCTCTTCTTAGACCTCTATATCTATATCTCTTTGTCTCTCTATCTCTATCTATCCATATTTCTTCTTCCATCTCTCCCTCTAGATCTATATCTTATTATCTCTTCATCTCTCTCTACCTCTCTCTATATATCGCTTCATATATCTTTATCTTTTTATCTCTCCCTTTCTCGCCCTCTCTATATATTTATTTGTTCCATAGATCTATTTATCCCTCTCTCCTCTCTCTCTTTATATCTCACTAATGCTTCTCTCCATCTCCATCTCCATCTCCATCTCTATCTCTATCCCTATCTCTATCTCCTTACCCCACTCTCTGCCCCACTCTTCCCCCCTCTATCTCTCCCTCTTTCTATCCTTATCTCTTTGTTTCTCCCTATTGTAAACATAACATGAGCTTGTTGGTAATGGAAGTTGATTATCATAGTGATTTAGAGGCTTTGTTTTAGTCATGTTTTGATCCCTATAAGTGGATGCATAGTTGATATGAAGTTGTCACTTCTCCATTGAGATGTTTGTTGCACAAACAACATCATTTGCTAAATGGTCTATCAATTGACCTCATGTACTACATAAATTTATGAAAAAATACACCAAATTTTTTGCTAAATGACATTCCACACCTCTTCGACGTACCCATCGCACAAAGGTGTAATTGCTAGTTATTATGGATTGACTATCGTATGCAATTTTTTCTAGGAGTTAAAGACAGGCAATTTTATATTAGGTTTATTTTTTATTTGTATATATTATGGGAGTTTGTTCATTAGATTTATTGATATTTTAATTTAGATCTCTAAACTTGTAAAATGATTCATATTATGTGTATGGATTTGGATTGTGAATTTTTAAATTTGAATCTTTTTATTTCATGAGTCACTTATAATATAACTTATTTTAAATTGTATATTAGTATGGTGTATTTAAGAATTAATTTTAATTCATTCAAATTTTAGAAGTTTCTGAAACAATCTATAAAGAAAATTTAAGAATTTATTAGCATATCTAGAAATTAATTGTAAAAAGACAAAAAAGTGTTTTTTTCGCATTCTATGAGCATATTACATGGTTATTTGTTGTCCCTAATACTTATTAATAGTTATTGAATCAACTCGTTTATGGTCTTGATTAAAGAAGAAAAGATATTGTTTTCCCATATTTGGTATAGTGGGTCAAGCCAAAACCATTTAGTCACCAAAATTTTGCTAGTTCATTTCCACATACGAAGCTCAATCCACACATCAAGTTCATTTTCATAAGTATGGAGTTCACTTCTACATCTATTGAGATCATATCTATAGACATAGCCTTGAACTTAAGAGTCATCAAAAAAATTGTTTTAAGGTTGTTGTCTAATGGGTCTGAATTCCCTAATGTAATGACAAATCATTTTGTAACATTTGTGAAAATATTTTATTTATTAGATTGAAAGATAAGTACCTTTATGTATTTTATTTAAGTTTTCATTAATTACAATCTTTATTACATTATCTTATCAATCTTGACTATTATATCTAGGTTGATTGTTTATTTAACAAGACTATATATTTATGTAGTTGTGGTTTATTTCTCTACATAAATTGGTAAACCTAGCATTCATACATGCATTGAGGTGTTGTCCTTTTATCTTTCTTTCATTAGAATTTTCAAATATGATTTTTTGATTACATTCATTTTATATCAAATTTGGTTAGGGTTAGATTCACCCTTATGTGTATATCATTGATGCCTTTCTCAGGGTTTGGAGGTGTATTTCTTGTTTTTTCTTTGATCCACCTGCCCTTCACTTATGCTTTATTGATACATTTCACATCATGGAGTCCCCTAGATCTTTATTTCTACCATATCTACACACATGCCTTAACAATTTTAATGTGTTTTAACATTTTCTACATATGATTCATCCATCCTTAATAGTCTTATACATTTATTTTTGTTATAAACAAGGATATATTTTTTACACATCATCTTATGTCTATGCTTTCTCCTCTTTCGTATTATTATTGAATACATGTCCTTTCTTCCTAGATGCATTCACATCATTTTTCCATGAGTTTCATATTGTTTCTCATCTTCATATGATTAATGATAACAATGTGTATGCATGATGAAGTGTTCCTTTTAAGTATCTTTCATTCTCATGCTTTAGATCATCATGATGATATTTCTTATATGATAGGTATAGATGAGGTATTCCTACCCTCTATTGTTACATCTATGACCGATATGGGTTGTGACATGTTTTCTTTTCTATAATCTATTTGGTAGAGTCACTCAATGACTCAAGCTCCCAAGATTGGATCTACAAAACCAAAAGTATCCTTCCACGAGAGAGAAAAACAAGAGCATATAAATTTGCAATAATGAATGCAAAATATATTACATCAAATGTGATTAAGGAGCATGGATATGAAAAACAAAATGTACATATGAAACCTTTCTTATATAGGTAAGGTTGAGACATATAACTAACTAGGATGACGGCAAGTGTCTTAATCCTATATCATGTGATGACTAGGGGATAAGATAAGATAATATTGCATGTCAATTAAGGCTTATAGAAAGATTCTCATCTCACTAAGTAAACTTAACATGTGAACATGTGTGAAAAGGGCCTAATAACTAGTTAGATAATGTACCTTATTCACATTGCAAAGTGTAAACCAAATTGGAAAGACCCATGTTCACACCAACACCCCCCTTAAGTGAAACTTCAAGTAATGATGAACAAATGCAAATGATGCAAAGATGGTGATGGGTCCTAGATATTAGGCCATGTTAGGTACCCATGTACAAATGCAATCTCTAATAATTTCATAAAAGGAGAAAACTCAATGGAACAAAACTCCTCACCAAAAGAGAGAAAAACAAGAAAAAATGCTCTCTAGAAGATGAGATGGAAAAACCCTCACGTGAGGAAAAATCCCCCCCATAAGAGAGAAAAATAGAGATCATGAGCCACCTCTCAATGTAGAATGTACCAATGGTAGATGCTCAAAACTATATATATAATATGCTCCATGATTGTCGAACAACATTCCCCCCTTAGGAAGAAAAAAGGTGTATGCATGACATTTTCCCATTCCTAAAAAGGAATGCGAAGGAAGGAAACTCAAGATGTATGAAGTCTCTGAAAATTGCACATGTGTCTCCATGTTGATGTCGAAAGCTACCACTACTATGTCAAGTGTTATGGGCCATACTTATGCAGATAACAATCCATAATCTAGTAGAGACGAATGTAGAACAGGATCCAAAGATGAAAATGTCTCCACTAAAAACAAAGATACATGTATTCTCCAAATGTTGCTCAAAAGTATCTACACTCGTGTCAAACTATGATGAATGATCGTGTGGAGAATTAACAAGAGGGTTTCAATATAGACTATGAAGATGTCATATGTTGAGATGCTTTTAAAACAATAAGCCATCTCCCCAATCCAAGACCTATCGAAGCACAAAAAGTTTGTCCTTTTTTTTAACATGATATAGTATCAAATCCACCATGGCCTTTTTCCTTATTAGATTGTTTTGAAAAATAAGTTGACTTAGCATTCTAGAAGGCACATCAATGTGACTCTTTTTAAGATGTTTCAATTTATCAATATCATTCTTATAACAAGAATGTTCTTCATGTCAAATCTTCTTGCAATATGAACAAGTAGTATTATCCTTCTTAGGTGATTTCTCTTTGGAAGAGAAAATATTTTTTGCTTGATCTAAATGTGGGTTATTCTTTGATTTCTTTTGTTTCTTACTAGATTGTTCTAACTCTTTCATGTGACTAGCCAACAATGCTTAAGTTTGAAATGACTTTTTGAGACCCATAGAAATAAAATTTTATTTCTCATGTATTAACATCTCAAAAAAATGCAAATGAATGTGTGATATATGCAAACCCCACAATTAACTTGTGAGTATGAAAGCTAGAAAGAAAAGTTGCACAATCATGACCAAATTTGTTCAATGCATTATAGACTAACTAAGTGTTCTTTTTTCTCAATTCCACATGTTTTACATTGTCCTCTTAGATCATTAACCTTAGCAATGTAATCTTGAATGTTGTCAAACTTATTTGGATCAAGACTCATCAATTCATTATCATTTTGATTGCCTTTTACTTCATCTATTGGGACATATAATGTTATCAATTTGTTCCAAGCTTTGTGAGAATCCTTACATGATTCAATTTGAAACAATATATCTAGTGAAACAAAGCTATGAAGATGTACAATATCTTTTTCATGATTAATCATCTATTTTATCTTTTTATTAGCATTTGTAGGTTCAAATACTTTTTTATCAACATATAGAGAGTTCCCTAGATCCATTAAGGCATTCCATGCATGTTGATGTCAATTTGAATAGTTATAAATTATTAGCAATGGTAACTTAGAATGATCAACCAAAAAGAAGAGCACAAGCAAACAGATCAAAAGAATGTACCAAGAGACTACTCCCAAATCACTCAATCAAAAATCCCCCAAAGAGTATGATTTGACACTTTATATATAGTGTGTTCACAATGTCATAATTGCTTTCTAGAGTTTATAATGTTAAATATGGAAAAATATAATAATATCCCAAAATGAGATCTTCAAACTAAAATTATAATTTCTTAATATGATCTAGAGTAAAAATGAAGCCTTCCCAAAAGGACAAAGCTTCTCCAAGTGTCAGTATGTCCAATCTATCAACCAAATATGAATAAATTTGAATAAAAGATACCTAGAATTGAATCTGAAAAAAGTGTATAGATAAAACTATGGAGCTCCTCAATACCTTTCCAACCCCACAAAAATTTGATAAACGATCAAGAATTTATGAGTTTGAATATTCAAATGGTAAGATCTAACTTCAATCAACAATAAAATTCATGTATGTAACAAAATTTGGAAAAATGGCTTACATCACTTTGAAGTGCTCATAACCATCTTCTTGTTGATATCTTGTTTGAAAACTTTTGAATGCTAACAATGAAGCAAATCAATAGTGGAGTGAAAATTTAAGTGTGAAATATGATATGATAATGAAGGATAAGAGATTTGTAGTTGCATTCAAGGATCAATAAATTCTTATCAATCTAAAGAGATCTCACCAATTTATAATATAGGTTATAAGGGTTAGTGAAGTCAACATTTATAAGTTATAAGGTGAATCGGTTACAACTTTAGTTCATAACAATGATAATATGTGTGAGTTCTAGCACAAGAGGATAGGTTATCTACATCAGGTAATATTACTAATCTATTATAAGAGAGATTGTCACAAGACTTCTAGAGTTTTAGCATTGAACAAAAGGGAGCTTATAGAGGATGCACACTTGGCAAGCATACTAAGGCAACTTTCCTAAGTGGTAACCATAGGTCTAGAAATATTATAGACTCAGTGTATTTGAATGTGTGGATTAGTGTCAATATAATCAATTGTTGGAAGCATGTATTGTGTTTATGGTGGTACTTTCAAAATTTGACATCTTTGTGGCATTTTTGGTATTTTGAAAATTTAAAAATCCTTAAATTGTGTAGGGAAATACATTAAAATCATGTAATAGGGCTCCTTAAACCCTATCCTCTATTCAAAACCCTAGCATATGCTTAAACCCTTGCACTTTTCTCATGTTTCGTTGTTGACTAGTTATCGGGGTCACTTATCTCTCAATTTACAACATTAAGGTGTCTTTATCATATGTTAACTAGCCCTTTGCATTAGGTGATCAAGTGATCTTGTTTCCCTTAATATTTTATTATGTTTCTCTATGATTTCAAGTCTTTTCAAGCCCCATGGGACACTTGTCAGCATATCACATAGTTCCTTCAATTTAGGGAGGCTCTTATTTTGTCATTTTATCCCTTTGCAAGTCCCCAAAATAACGACACACGTCGTGGTCTTAATAAATAATTAGGGGATAATGTTTTTCTACTAATGTTTTTTTGAGCCCTTTTTCATCATTCATGACCAAGGCCCCTTACTCCCTAGTAGCCTTAAGTTATTTTTAAGGCACGTGCAATATATAGCAGGAGTTCTTCACTTTGTAAGTGCCTTTTCCTCTGATACATTTGCCCCAACGAGTTTGCGAAATACTGACACATATTAAAGCATAAGTTATTTCTCATCGCTCATGCTAAAGCCTTCGTGAGGTGATGGTGGGCTATCCTTTTTCTTCCCCTCAAACCTCAAAATGGTGCCAAGTGTCACCACCACGTTGTTTCACAAAGATTTTTACTATCAAGGAAGCTCTTATTTTGTCTCCTTCTTCCCTCGCAAGTCTCTAAAATGGTGACATGTGTCTACATAATGACAAGAAGGGATGCCATTTCACAAAAGGAATTTCAAATTTTTGCGATCATCAACGATCTTGAGATCGACAACCCACATTCAAACTCGGTGAACGGTTATCATTGGTCACATGTTCAAGCAAGTGAAGACATTAATTGTGGATGGGATTGCTATCTACCAAATACATGATGAATTGGGGTTAATTTCTTCATTCAAACCATAATTGCTAAGTGTTAGTGTGAATTGCTATGATTTTTTGAAGCAAACCAGGGTTTTCTCAGCAAAATTGGGGCATTCAGCAATTTTGAAAATAAGTATACCATACTAAATCTTTTAGAATTTGAAGGAAAAGAAGGTGTAGTATTTTTGGTGTTTAGTGTTTAGATGAGAATTTAGGGTTTGTAGTGGTATACGCTGCCAAAAATTTTCAGAAGTAAAAGTTTTTGTAAAACCCTAGTTTTCTTTTTGTAAAACCATACATTGAGAAAATGGTTGAAACATCAAGGGGACACAAATAGGGGTTGGATGAGGACATCATTTCATAACTCCCAAGATCATAGAATAGGCCCAAAGTGGCTCAAGGGTAGAGAATTATGGCTAACAGAGTGTTTGACAAGAACAAGAATTACCATGACCCTATTATTCCAATTCATGGATAGACATTGTTCAAACATGCATACATGAAGGCCTATGCAGACGAGCCTATTTGCAACATATGGAACCCTAGATTGGGTAAAATGGTCATGCCTAACATGTTTGTCAATGTGGAGTTGATAAAGGAAATTTCTAGGGCTTAAAACCTGGACATGAGGGCATTGTATATAGTGGATGGGAGAAGTCCCTTGCCTCTTGATAGAGACCATATTTGAAAGGTTTTTTATTAGAACCCAAATGCTCAATTTCTGATCAATTTGGATGCCCTAGACAGAGAATACTAAAGGAACAAGGATAGCTACAAAGTGAAGTGGTTGCCCTACTTCAGGCCTAGAGGGAAACACTGAGAATTGTAGAGGTTTGCAAGGGGTTATCTTGAGCCATTCAATTATGACATTTATAAGGATTATTTTGTCAAGATCTACTTTTCCTTATGTCAGGTCTTAGGGTTGGACAACAAGATTCAGATGCCTCTCAACCTAATGGTGCTTGTGGTGGATGTCTAGAGTAGGGATGTAAATAAGCCCTATGACTATGTCGGATATGTTGTAGAGGACTACACAAATCCCTTTGCTCATTGAAGAGGGATTCAAGTGTGGTGCACTTCAAATGGTACTCACTATTGTGCCACATAATTTTATATAGTGGAGTGCAAGTGTGGTCCCCATTGCTACAAGTCAGACCCACAAATGAGAAGGGGGGAATATTGCCAATCCAAGAGTGGACTTATGCTACACCCTTAATATTCGAGCACATCAGGTTATGAATAGTCGGCTTGTGGCTATCTTAACTCCTAATTAATTCATATTATTATTATATTGTTATTTAGTTGATTAGGTCAACCTAGGTGATATCCTAGGCATAAATAGGTATATATAAGAGGTTGTGAGTCTTATTTCATCATCATATTGCGAATTGTGTTCTCATTGGAGATATTTTGAGGTTTTCCCCCTTGAAGTGGCTTGTTATTCTCAGTTATTATCAAGTATTTGCAATATATTTAACATCATATTCTTCTATTTTGCAAGTTATTTCATTACAACTTATATACGGGATAAGGACTGTGACAAATACAATTACTCAATCTTTGAGTAATTTTTTGTGAGGACTTTGTTCCAGGTCTTAGTTTTCCTGTGGATTGGGGACTATCAAAAGAGATAATGAGATTTTTGAGGATAAGGGACCTCACTCTAGAGAAGGGGATTGACCACAACTGGGGTGACTGATTTTTCTATGTCAATACCACCATAATCAAAGTATATGGTACCCCTATAACACCCCATGTGCTACCAAAAAGTGTACTTAATAGAATTTCCTTTTTAGAGATCATGTGGCAATTGAATGAGTCTTGTTAAACTCATTTTAGAAACAATAAGAAACATGCTCTCTTCTCAAGCACAATTGTGTTCTCTAATTTCACAATTACATCAAGAGAGGGCATGAAGTTGTTGTATTGCAAGTTGTTTCCCTACAGAATGAAGGTTGATAAGGAGAGAAGGTGTGACCCTAAGAGGTTTATACATGGGAAAAGGACTATTTACAAGCTCTCTCTTTATCCCCATGATTTTGATAATGTGGAGGACCTCATTAGGAATTGCTCCTTTGAGAGCCAGGATGCACAAAGGAGAGCCTTGTGGTTCAAGATACAAATCACAAAAAATATGAGGAAGAAAGTTGATCCTACTTTCCATGAATCATTTTTGCATATACAGGATCCTATAGTTAGAATGATGACTATGTTAGACAATGACAACCAATTGTTGGAAAATGTACCCACTATTGCTCCAAGCACTTCAGGTCCTTCTACCTCTAGAGTAGATATGCCATCAAGTCCTCAGCCAGTCACCCCACTACAACAAATAGACCCTATGAGTGGACCTCTGGTGGATTACCCCATTGGCCCAAATGAATTTTATGGTGAGGTACTTATGATATAGGAGATGCAGCCCCCTCCAAGGATATTAATTGAAAGGCCCGCAAATGACAAGTTACTCATCAATTTTGAAATTGGTGGGTATATTGTGGATGATATTAGAGCACGGGCTTACAAGGAATTCTTGCAAGATGATCAATTCATAACCACACAAGAGTTGAAGGACTTTGTCCTTAAGAAAAAAGGATAAGAATTGCAACAAAGAATCTCTTATAGAATCCTCTCTGAAAAGGAGAGGAAGGAAATCATTGAAGAATTTTGGAGAAATGTCAAGGCTAAAATGGAATCCATGACTCCATGAGAGGGAGAGAGCTCTAGTGAAAAATGCAGGGTGTCTTCTACTGCCGAAGTGGGATATATCTTCTACAATTGCATTTGATTCAATTAGAAGACATAGTGGTGGCAATCCAATTCTAAACTCTGAAGAGTAAGTTGAGGCTTTGTATTCTGGATTAGGATTTCACCCAGGATATGAGACCTTGGCAATTCAATCCATTTTACCTTAGACAAATAAGCCCCAATTAATAAGTGATCCTAATGAGCTCACTAGAAGTCTCATTGTGAGAAGAGTAGGGGATACAAGTGCAACTCAGGCAACTTCATTGGAAATTAATGCAACCATTTTTACTAAGGCTATAGTTAAGAAGCTATAAGGGGATCTGGACAAGGCCAATGCCTTAAATCAAAAGTTACAACAACAACTTAACATAGTCACCAAGCTATTGCCCCCCCCATAGCAAATAAGTGAGGCTCAAGCCCCACAAGAAAATAATAATTTGATTGTTGAAATCAAGAGTTTGAAGGAATAATTGAAACAAAGCAGATCAAAAGCCAAAGTAGCAAAGTAAGGAGTTGTGAAGAAGGTTTCAGACTAGTTGACAACATTTTGGGATACAAGTTGTCAAGAATTCTTTCCCAAATTGACAAATTATGGGATAGTTATACCACTTTAGGGAATGCATATACTAGCCATAATCAAGCAAGGACGAGGTTAAGATGCTTCCAATCTAGTTGGTCCCATGAGGTTTGATTTTTTGATTTTCTTTTGTCAAGAACCCCAATTTTGGTAGCAACTTAGTATCTGACATTTTGAGTAGGTCAGATTGATGGGATGACATAGTCAGTCACCATAGCAGATATAGGGACCTCTTGAAAAGGGAATTAAGTACCTTTGAGGGTTTCGAATTGTTTTACATGCCTCCAATTTTGAATGAGGAGGGAGAGGAAATGCCTTGTAGGGAGTGGAAGTCCAAGTTTGTGAAGCTTCTCACTCCCATGTACAGTAAGATTAATAAAGGAGAGGTGGATGTAGATCAACTGAACCTATGCATATATTCACTTGCAAAATTTGAGTACAATTTGCTAGGTTTCCCTAATATGGTGTAGGTTTTGATTGGTGATGACTACAAGTCCCATGTGGAGAGAGTCAACCAATTTCTGCCACCTAGGATGGACACAAATAGGACAGAGTGAAGACATAGAAGAGGAAAATGTTGCAACTTGAGTTGCATTTCAATCAGTCTTCATCAATCAGGTATAACTACTACATGGGCTTGTCAGATAAAGAATGTCATATACATGTCCTATCATCCACAGGGAGCAATTTTGAAAAGGTCACCCCATACACTGACTTCAATGCTCCAAAATATCTCCAACTACCTTTTGGGTGGTTTTTTCATTTTGTAATTACTTTTTTGTTCTATGTACATAGTGTCACCGCTTGGTTTTTTGTTTTCTAGTGACTACATAGTGGAATAAGGATTTTTTCTTTTTGTTTCCCTTGCATTTATAAAAGGTAATTCTGAGTCTCATTCTAAATTTTTTGAATCCAAGGTTCAAAACCTTAGGAGTCCTTATTCTTTGCAAGTCTTTGTATAGAGTTAGGTTATATAGTTAAGTCCTCTAAACTTCACAAAGGAAATGTTGTAGTTTTTCTCAGTAATAACAACAGATGATTCAAATACTCATTGTATTGTTCCAAATTTGAATACCAATCTATTGTCCTCTCCATATTACAACTCGTTCTCCTTTGAATCAATATAATCAAGTGTTATTTATGGTTCTCATATCATATTTGGTGTTATGGATGCTTAAATTGTTAGCCTATTTTCAACGAATGGATTAAATTTGCTTTCAATTTTCTCATTAGAGATTGTGTTGTTACAATAATGATTAATAAGTAGTATAATAGCTTCATCTTTTGTTGGTTTTTAACTATAATGCAGTGAATTTATAAGAAACCAAAGGATTGGTTTGTTGTAGGAGTCTACTTCATTTCATGACTCTGTAATGGATAAGGCACTAGTCAAAATGATTCACAAAGTTTAAGACTAAGGAAAAATCATATATAAACAAAATCAAAATCCTACTTTTACTGCATTTTTATTGTTTTATGCTCAAATCCATACTAGCAAAAAAATACAGAGCATATAAAGGGTTTTGAATATGATTTAGCCAATAAGGCTTATCTTCTATAATATTAGTGTGCATAATCTATTTCAAAAGCATCATTGTAAGTATTGTTATATGTTAAATGATGATATAAGGGAACCCACCTTGGTTTTGTGGAGTCTAAAGTGTAGAGGAGAAAACTATTAAATCTATCTCATGTTCACTAGCCATGCTGACTTAGGGTTT
>VDFB02303161.1:0-22862 GCA_007258455.2 Sequoia sempervirens
AAATGTGAACCCTTTTTCAAACTTGCATGGAAGAAACAAACAATCACACTAATAAATCAAAATGCAAGATTAAAACATGAGTTCCCCATAAAATCCATTTGCATTGTTAGAAAACAAGGAAAAAGATGAAATACTTGAGCAAATACAATCGAAAATAACTATTCCTCATTCTTAAACAAAGCAAACAAATGATCTTATGGGGGGATTGGTGCTACTTTGATGTGGAAAGTAGCCCTTTCCCAACCCCTTTAGATAAGCTAATGATAGTGATGGACAAGATCATTTCTCAAATGAAGAGAGTGACCTTGCATGATCTTGGAGATGAAATGCTAAGATTGTGGATTGATAGTGAACAAAATCAATTCTCCATGTGAAGAGAATGACTTTGCATAAAGATTGTGGAGGATCCTTGAATGAGAATGAAGCCCCTATCTTATAGATTTTCAAAATGCTAAGTGTTGAAGAGGGACCAATGTGGGATCAAAAACAAGCCAATGAGTTGAGGACACTTGTCATCATGTGATTAGTTGATGTATGTGCAAGATTTGGGAAGAGGCCCTGCAGAAAGAGGGGAAATTTTTGAATTCAAATTTGCAATGAATTTTGAGAGGTGAATAAGAAAGAAGAAACGTCTCCGTTTGACTGGCTATGCTCGAGGGAAAATGAGGTTTTAAATAAATCAATAAAATTGATTTACGTGCAAGTGGCTAGATCTAGATAATGCAAGTGGTTTTTAGATTAGTATTAGATTAGGATTTCAGATGATGATCATAACATTTAATAAGCTGATTGTAAAGAGTCTGATACCTGAATTTTTGATATTTGATTTATTTGAAGATGGAATATAATTTAAGATTTGATTTAAATGAAGTCCTAATTTATTTAATTAAATGGATGATGCAAGATGAAGGTTGAATGATAATGATTATTTGATAAATGAATGGATGAAAATGCACTTGATTAATTGATGAATGCTCCTAATGCGACATCTAATTTGACTGAATCCGATCGGGATCGTTACAATGTGAATTTTGTACGTCTACATTAATCTAGTCCACTGGAATTATTTTCCTATCTACCATAATTATCTATTGTAATAATGTGTTCATATGAAAACATTGAGGTCTTTTGATGACAAGTTTAAGAAATAGGTGTGTGAAAAATGATGTACATATCCATATAGGAATGTGATTTTTATATTTCAAAACTTTGGCCAAAGTAATGAAAATGCTACTTGCATTGTTAGTTCACTATGTCTGATAGGTTACAGTCAGTTAGAGTTGTCATACTTATAGAAGATTGTATGTGATAGAGTTGGTACACTACACTAGTTCTCAGATGACCTGACATAATTATAGACTCCTTTAAATACTACCCTCATGAAGGGTAGGGCCACTTCAAATTGGAAGGTTTGTGAGGGATCATTGGCTTGTGGTTGGAGGTTTGCACTCTGATGATGCTCTCCCTCCTAGAGCTGGAGACTGTTGAATACTTGCCCATGAAGGAAAAATTCTTTGTATCACATGTATACTTAAAGGAATGTGAACTCTATGTGATTTAAAGGTGTATGCTTTATTGATAGATAAATTCATGTACATACTAATGGAATTATACATGAATTCAAGTATGAAATGAGTTTATTTTTTATTGAGTCATAATGATGTTTACTTAATGCTAAGCATTTAATTAATTGATTTGAATGTCTTTATTCACAATTTAAAAAAATATTAATTTGATGATTTTTATTTTAATGAACGGTCATTTGTTACATATTAAGGATGGATCTACATGCATAAACTTGTCTTTTAGCTACAAAATTATCTTCTAAGTTTGCAAACTTGTTTTGTGTAATCTATAGATTTGTCCTAGGCTCTTTAATCTCTTTTTTGTTTCTTTACATCTACAACTACTCACAAATATTGATGAATACATTTGAGTTATTCTATGACCAAGGCATGAGGGCACCACACCTTGATCAACCCCTTAAATTTGAATAATATAAAAAACAACAATCTTTAGTCATGCAAATGCTTCCAAAACAATTATGTAGAGCTTGATTCCTTTTAGAGCACCAATTGAAGTGTGTAAAATGAATGGAATCTCTCTTATAATGTGATGGTCTGACCTTGATTTTCCATATGATTAGAATGAGTGTGTTGAATGCATTTAAATACAGGGATGTAACAATATTTCACATAAAATTATGTTTATTTAGCACTAGGTGGGAAGGGTAAAGCATGAAAATTAGTCAATTTTGAATTTTAAAATTAAATTGTGATAGGAAAAGTCCATGATTGTAGGGGCAAAGTTATGACTATGAAGTAGTTTGAGAGTAGAAAAGGGGCTAGATCATGATAGATAGTGTGTACACGAAAATAAGTGCAAGCATAGAAATAAACGAGTCAAAATAATTAATACACAAGAGTGTGTGGACATGGGAAATATGATAAGTGGTAGGTGTATAGAAAGATTTATAAATGGTAAATAAATAACATAAGGCAAGAGTCTCAACTTTGTACAAGATTACACTATTTGCCAATATCTCTATATGTCAAAACACTTCCCTTAAAATAAACATAAAACTAAATAAAACGTAACATAAATATAAAAAGTTCACCATCGCATATAAAACACTATACTTGCGATTCTCTTATTCCTACAACACTACCTAATGTATACATATTTCCACATTGATCTTTAAACCCTTCTCATCCTTCACTTGTGATTATTAATTTTCATTTATAATATCAGTTACCTTTTAACCATACATATACATTGTGTTGCACTAAATGTACATTTTTTCTTTGTAATGTAATAAATTCATATAGTTGTACATATCTTTTTATCAAGTTCTTCAATGGTGAATCTGCTATTTTTTTTGTAATGTAATAAATTCATATAGTTGTACATATCTTTTTGTCAAGTTCTTCAATGGTAAATCTATTATTTTCAAACATGTCAACTTGCATTTACCAACTAAATCTAATCATTTAAAAAAATTGCTAGTATCAACATAACTTATCAAAACTATTAATTCATGCTCAAATATATAACCATTTCCAATAATAGTCTTACATTCCACCTTGTTGTGACATAATTATTTCCATAATGTACTTCAGATGAAATTGATAAGATATTATATGAGATGGTGTGCATGCTCTCCAAATTCTTTGGATTAAATTTGCATTATTTCATATTTAGATTGGAAACTCATGCAATTTTAAAGAATTATTTAATACTTATAAGTATTGAATGAATGCAAGATTTTAATATCATTTATGAGATAAAGCATTTCATAGTGAGTAGTAAAAGAGCAACCCAAAGTAATAAAAGAGTAAAGGAAATATAATTCTTATAAATTCTTAAAGATTTTTAATACGTTTACAAAATTAAGAGTTGTAAAAGAGCAATCAAAATTAGTACAAAACCACTAAAATTTTCAAGTTTTTAAATATGTTTATGAGATTAAGAGTTGTAAAAGAGCAACCAAAATTAGTACAAAAGCACTATGCAAATACTATTATAGACACATGGGCCGCCCCAAAAGTCTAATAAAATCTCTAATTATTTTAATATGTTTATAAAATTAAAAATAGTAAAAAAGCAATCAAAAGTAGTATAAAAGTAACACATAAACACCATTATTGAAAATAGTAAAAGAACAATAAAAATAGTATAAAGTAACACATAAATATCATTATTGACACACAAATAAGACCGTCCTAAAAATAATAAAATTTCCACGTTTTAAATATCAAATCCTCTTTTAAAAATCTTAATAAAAAAAAATTCCATATTTTAACTAACCTGATCTCTTATAAGATCAAGAATTTTGAATCAATTCCATATCATAAATGATGACATAAATTTAATTATTTTACAACTACCTTTCCGACACAAGCCAACATTTTGACCATCCAAATCAGTGTCAAAATGTGTTATTTCATCACTTCCGTCTAAAAACTCTCGTGTATTTCTTTAATATGAGGAAACTTCTGCACGCGGGCGGGCGGGCGGGTTTCTCGTGGCACAGTTCGCAAAGCCAGGATAGATACTCATAATAATTATGTGATTATTACCAGTTACGCCGTGTGTTAAAAAGCACATTTTTTCAACACCCCGACCCGTTCGGTCCCATGACGCGTACCGCAGACGAAACCGCGTGCGGACGTGGCAGAAAGGACAGTGTTCCTTGATATCGTGGTCCAGTCCTTAGGTGGGCCACGTAGACACCGTGCAGTCAGAGTTATTTGTTGGGGTGTGAAGCGCCACGCGGGTCAAACATTACAGGCTGGCTGGCAGGGTAACCCGGGGCGGGACGTCAGGACTGAGTGCGTTCCAATTAAGTTGGGTTACAAGAGTTAAGAGTAGTTGGGTTGGGGTTTGAAGCGTGTTTTGTCTGTTTGACTCTGACAACTTACACAAACCCTCACGTGACGTCCATTATATTGAGTTCCCTCTTCACTCCAGCGGTGGTTAAACGAAGGGACGTTGGGATGGATTGGGGAAGAGGGTCCACACGCCGACCGATGGGTGCCGGCATCTCGGGCGAAAAAGGCGGGACGGCGGTTGCTTTTTCCGCCCAATCGGGTTTGTCCACGCACCACACCGACGAAACCTACCGACTTGCTTCGCCGAGAGCCGTTCATTATTCGCAGAATGGGGAGCCGGATGTGTGTGTAGGAGAAATAGCGGAATGACCGGCGATCTCTTCGTTCGTGTCGCCGGCGGGGCATGAAAAGCACTGAGGGGCGAGATGGCGATCGAATCATGGAGGTTTGTAGCACAGGGAGGGAGGGATGGTTTGAATTAGGGAGAAAGAGAGATCAGAGGAGGAAAAGTAAAGAATAAAAAAGAGGCCGGAACCGGAACGGGAAAGAGAAGCGGCAACTGGAAAGGGTTTTGTGTTTTATCGTGGAGTTGAGATTGAACTAGGTGTCCCGACTCCCCGACTTCCTCCTAATCCCACCCCGCCCTTTCTCGTCACGCATGGGTATGGACGAGGTTGATATTCAACCTCCTCGACCCCATCAACCACTGCAGCAACCAAATCAACAACTCACACCACCGCAGCAGCAACAACAGCAGCAGCAACAGCAGCAGCAACCGCCTCGGCATCCCCATCCTCTGCAGCGAGGAGGGGGTGGCGGTGGCGGTGGCGGTGGCGGTGGTCTGACGCTTTCGCTTCCCTTGCAGGCTTCGCCTTCGGGTACTAAAATCGCCGCGCCTTCCCCGCCTGGTGTTTCCGTTGCGCCACCTGCTAATGGTGGCGCCGCTCCTTCCACCACCAACGGCGGCACAGGGGCGGCGGAGCGTGGCCATGGGCACCGGGATGATTGCTGGAGCGAAGGCGCCACCAATACGCTGATCGAAGCCTGGGGTGACCGGTACCTGGAGCTGAACCGGGGGAACCTGAAGCAGAAGCACTGGAAGGACGTGGCTGACGCCGTTAGTAACCGTGAGAGCGGGTCTAAGACCCCGAAGACCGATGTGCAGTGTAAGAACCGACTGGATACCCTGAAGAAAAAATATAAGCTTGAAAAGACAAAGATCTTTGGTGGCGGCGGCGGTACCAGCAAATGGCCATTTTTTAATAAGCTAGATGAACTCATAGGGCCTTCCCGTAAAAATCAGCAGCAGAAACCGCTCCAGGTCCAGCCCCAGCTTCAGCTTCCGCCTGCTTCGTCTAAGCCGCTCAAGCGCTCGCTTGCGGATGAGCCTCTTACTCATCTTCAGACTCAGCCTCTGCCTTCGCCTCTTGCGCCGCCCCCTCACTTTCATATGCACCATTTGACCGCCCCCGCTAACAACTCTGCATCGTCTAAGTCTGACGAAACCCCCGATTCGACTGACAGCTACCATAATGGCATCGATATGACCGTCAACGGCAGCAAAGGCTTCAAGAAGCGACGCCTCCCTGAAAACCCTAACCCTTTCAAGGAGTTAACGGGGGCCATTATCAAGTTTGGCGAAGTGTACGAGCGGGTCGAGACTTCGAAGCTGCAGAATTTCATCGATCTGGAGAAGCAACGGATGGAATTCATGAGGGAAATGGAGATTCAGAGAATGCAGCTCTTCGTGCAGACGCAGCTCGAGCTCGCAAAGATGAAGCATGGAAAGCAAGGAAACAGCACCGGTGAGTAATCCAATCATGATCAAAATGATAGAATCTAAAATAAGATTTTGCCCTAGGCCCTGTGGTTTTTTCACCGTTAAGGATCTGAATAGAATTTTGCCCCTATTTCCGCTAAGTTGCCCCTATTGATCTTAAGAGATTGAATCTGAACAGAAGTTTCCCTAATTCTTAATCAATTTTCTGTAACAAATTCCTAACCGTTGGATGTGCCGCTGTATTACAGAACATTATTTGTAAGGGCGTTCTTTTGCTAACCCGAACTCTTTACTGGTACCGGGCGGTTCCGAGATTAACCTCAACAACGGTCTCGCATTTCATCAAGGTTGTCTACCTGGTTACATTACTGGTTGAAACCAAATGTGTTTTCTTGTGGCAATTCAATTGGATTGCTGTGTACGCGGGGCCCATGGAATATAATCGGAACCAGCCCATTCTGTACAATTCCTTGAAATTCATTTCGTTTCATTTCGTCTGCATTGGTGATTCTGTCTTTTGAGGTGTTTTAAATCTTTCCAGCCTCAATTCAAGGATACAGACATTACGTATGTAACCGTTTCAAAATCCTTCTTCCCCTGGCTCATTGTATTATAGTTCTTGATGAAATGTGGAACACGTTTCAGATATATATATTTTTTATCACGTCTGTGCTTTCCGACAAAAGCTCTGTTATGTTTTTTCTTTTCAAAACCCTCCTTCAAACTCAAAACAGAAACCTGTGTTTGTTCTTGGATATGTTATTTCAACTTCAGCTCCTTGCTGGCTCTGCAGAATGATGTAGCGAAGCATATGAATTTTTGGACTGATTTTGGTGGCAGTTTCATGATTTTTTTTCCTTAATCACAAGTCTGATCTTATTCACTCGTTGGACCAACAATTTTATTTTAATTGAAATGCAAAGATGAAAATAATGTGTACAAATTTAACAATTTTTTTATATTTAGAGGGCAATGTTACAGGAATTTTCTGCATTAAGATTTTGTAGTTATTGTGATGATGGGTTAACAGTGTGACATCAATTCTGTAAAAGTTATTTGCCATAAAAGTGTTATTTTTGGAAAAACCTATCAATTTTTTATCTGAAAAATCTGTCCAATTTTTTCCTTGAAATGATGCATCAGTAGAATTCAGAAACTAATTTAGTTCACATCACTGTCACCATTCATTTGTTAGATCAACAACTTGTTTTTTAAATAAATTCAAGAATGATTTAATACTTAAATGATAGTCATTAATTATAAAGACAAATTATATTTATTCTAGAAATGTCTTTGTCTCCCGAAGTAATTGGGGCTATCTATTTCTCAGATATGGTGATGATGGGTCAACAGTGATTCCATACAATTGAATATTTTTTTCCAAAGATTTGTTGATTTTATTTAGAAGTGTTTAATTATTTTATAAAATATATTCTTTAATACTTAACAGCTTAATTGGTTGAGTACAGTTGGTGAAATGATGGTATGTTTTTTCGATAATGTTAGTCATGTGGGATTGGTTCAAGTTTGATTCCTGGATACTTTAATAGATTCTGGCGACTTTAACAGAGTAGATCTCTGTACTCATATCAACTTTAACTTAATGATGACTTTTGATTTAGATGTATGTTCGTGCAGTATATGGTAATGCATTACATAAAAACAGGATGCTCATATCTATTATTCAATTATTTCTATTAAAAAATATTTTTAAAGACAATACATCAGAAACCAATTGAATAAGTGGACTGTATATTTAGTGGGAACCTGATCACTTTCATAAACTTTTATAGAAGAACTGCACATCTTCATCAGTTAAGCCACAAAAAGTTTACTGTTTTTAATTTACTTTTTTTTCCAATTTTGATAAAGTTCAGGTAGTCTCGATTCTGTGTACACCACAAGAAAATCTGCCATAACCATCTTATGGTATAAGCACTCAAAGAGATGGCATTGAAACTAGCAATTGTTAGAAAAGTAGCAATTGTTAGATGCCATAACCATCTTATGGTATATGCATCAAAGAGATGTATTGGAAACTAGCAATTGTTAGAAACACCTGACAAAAAACTTAGAAAGATTTACAAGTTTCAAACAAGACCAGAGTACATTTACCTGCAATAGCTTTCAAAAGAGCAGGGGTATTATCCAATGGCTTCTGTGCGAGTGGAATTATAATATCCCATGCTAATTGGCAGGCATGATTTCGAATCGAGTAAACATTGTCACTATTTTTCTACTGATAATCTTTTGAACTTTTTGACTGTGATGGTAATTCATTTAGTGGATTGCTGACGGGCCATTATCTGTTAGGAGACGCCTCTGTCTTTCAACTGATGAAGAGATATTGCTTTTTAACTCGGAGCACTTGTGTGTTGGCCCATAATTTATTAGGGATTAGCATAAGATAATTAAACACAATCAAGGTGGGTTATATTTTTAGCTACTTTTCCAATATTATAAGACATTTATATTATTTTAAAAGTTTTTCTTCCTTAAGATAAGAATAATGTCAATCAGGCCTTAAAATGCCTAAATTATTTTAAAGGTTTGGTCTTAAATTAGCAAATTTGTCAAAATATCAATATTTATATTTTTTTAATGTTTCAAATCATGCATAAAATGCCTATATTTTAAAGGTTTGGTCTTACAATTAGCAACTTTGTCAAAAGAACAATATTTATATATTTTTTTAGTTTTTCAACTTACTTCCTTGATAAATTGTCACTGTGGTACCTCAGATATCATGGTAATAATTAAATGAACAGAAATCACTTAGTAATTTGTTAATACTAAATATTACATTTATATTTATTTATTTGTGAAATTTTTGTATTTGTCGTTTAGTATTTATTTAGTATATATTTTGAGGAAAGTGTTTTGATATATTAACAAATGATACAATTTAATATAAATTTAAGATCATATCTTAAAATTCATTTCTTACATTTTAACTAATTTCAATCCTTCTAATTTTGATTAATTAAATAAATTATTTAATTAATTAAATATTTTTCATTGTCACTTGTTAATTATTCAACTAGTATATTTTAATGTTAGTTACTTCATAAATAACTTTATTAATGATCTAACATTAGTTAATAAATAAATCATTTATTTAATTATCTAAATTAATGTCATCTTATCCAAAATCCACATCTTTTTCTTCTAATTAATTTTTTTTTTTTAACTAATATTTATTGTAATAACAATTTATAATCCACTTTTTCAATTCTATAGTCAAACCAATTTCAAATCCTAGCCAATAATTTGCTTGATCTAATTTTAGCCATCAATTTCTCAATTCAAAATGAAATCAAATTTGAATCTCTACCATCGTTACCCCAATAATATCTATACCTTCCATTTTCCACATGTGATTCTTTAACACATTGGAGATCTCTTACTTGTCAAATCACACATGCACACATGATTCTTACATGTGAGATCAACTATTTCTTAAAATCGCATGTACCCATGATTCTTGCAAATGCCAAGGCTTTCAATGTTTGCCTTTCAACTAAATAAAGATAATCTCAACCCTCCTTTTCTCTCAATCCATGTCTTACCATTTTGCACGTCTTCCAAATTGACACTTGTAAGCTTCTCACTCCTTCATAAATGTTAATCAATCTCCACCATCTAATCCCAGATCAAATCTTGGCCCTCTATCTCACCCATCTCAAATCTATTAATCTGAACTATCCTCGAGCTTTTCCACGTGATTTTTTTGTAGCTATACATTATCATATTGAGGAGTTTTCAAGAGCAACCTAAGGCACCATTACAACACCAACACTGTCATTTGGAGCAACCAAAAGAAATCATGGAAGGTATAATCTTCTTTTGAGTCACATTTTTCTTGTTTGCTTTCTATCTGTGCTATAATATGAAGGAGGCACACATATTTTGCATTTGCACAAGTTATATTTTTACTCCTTCATTACCTACTTATTCATTATACACTTTCCTATACACTTATCTCTTACTTCATCTATATGCACACATATCAAAATAGATTTATATCATTCATATATTTATTATACTATGCATGCAATACTTTCATGTGTCCATTATCCCTTATTATTTGGCTTGTTTTTATGCTTGTGGTCATTTCCATGGTTGTGGGGTTAATCCTTTCAAATTAAAATTTTTACCCTCTCCAATTCATTTGCCTCTAAGGTTTGACTAAACATATTTTTTGTATCATTTGTTGCTATGGCCTTGTATTTAAAGGCATTCATTTAATCTTTCAATTTACATTACAAGACTTCAATTGGTGCACTATTAGAGATCTAGCTTTGCATGACCATCCTAAGAGCATACACATGATTGGAAAATATTTTTTGCAATTAATTCCTCAAGTTTATTGGGGATTGACCTAGGTTAATGTGTCCCCTTGGGAAACTAACCACAATCCTCCAAAGGTATTCTAGAATATTGTTAGTTCCTAGATATAAAAATCTAAAATGAATAGAGGCAAATTAGGCAAAGTGAAAATCCATATTTATATCTAATACCACATCATGTGTGCAAGTGCAAGACATTTCCATGGTCACAAACTTGACGCTTATCTCTAAACCCAACCCAACTTAGAGAAAACAAAATATTATGATCTCAAGGTGATTCATAGATTATTGTTTTTCTTTCCTAATCTTGAGGCATTCTAAATTTTTAGTCATTCCAAATTACATGCATTATTTAGTTACATGAACAAGTACATTTATTTCTATTCACTTTCCACATTTATATGTTGTAGATACTAAAAAACTATTAGCCCACACAATATTACCCATTTATTAATCTAGGTTAATGTGTGCATGGATTTGATTGAATTAGCCTATATTATGACTAGGTAAAGCTTATTTTCCTTTACATTTTTTGGCGAACCTATCTATATTTACACCCCCTAGTGTTTGACCTTAGCGTTATACATTCACTAAGGACATTCCAAATTTTATTTGATTCTAACTTTTTTATTTTCAAATTTCTTAGAGTTTGATCTTACATGATTGTTTACTTTAATCAAGGTTTGGGTACCTCTAGTGGTTTATCTATTTTTCTCCATTGCCTCCCCATACTATTTTATTATTTAGGTTCATTTTAAATCTTGTTGCTTTATTGATTTGTATACATAAATTTTAGATGTTGATAGGTTCCTATCTTTCACTACATATAATCCCTCTATCCTTGACATTCTTATGACACATTATATTAAGAATAGGGATAAGCCTTCTATGGAGGGTTTATTCTAACATGTTCCATCTTTTCCTTATTTCATGGATTTTATTAACACTCATCCATGCTTATTATATACACTTATGACATTTATCCATGAGCCTAATGATGATCATATAGATTGTGATAGTGATGAGTACATGCCTAGTGAGGATATACATTTGTGATACACCTTGTAAGATGGACATAGATGATATAGCTTTATCTCCTTCGCCTCTACATGTCATGCTTACACCTTTTTATGATAAATCTCTTATATGTCATGATAACTCTATCTTCTTATACACATGATGATGGGTATAATTATGTTCATTTTTCTACTTCTCAAGTTGAATCTATGAATACTTGTGATAACCATCACATTGTATTAGCCCACATGATGATAGTTTATGCCCCGATGATATTGTAGTGATATTTGATGTGTCCTTTATTGACACCACATTGTCTTATCCTACATTGCACGATGACATTATGAGCCTTAGTGAAGAAATTTTACATGATGATTTTGATGGTTCTATATATCTATGCCTCTTTACAATAAACTCATTTTTACTTGTTAATTATGAACTTTTAGATTATGGTATACTGTTGATTAGTGAGTTTAGATTATATTGAAGTGGTATAGTTTTATAATGGTTTTTTTTCATCTTGTTTGCTTTACACTTCTTGTATAAGAATAGCAAAAATTAGAGATGTTCACTTGGTTTTTTTCATTCTTTCATTGCCTATTTTTAGAGTCATAGTTCACATAAGGATAGCAAAAATTAAAGATGTTCCCTTGCAAGTTATCTTTTTCTCCTAATTCATATTTTATTAATGTGGCTTGTCTCTATTCTATACCTACCTTTCATGCAACCCTTAATTCGCATGACTATAATCTTGTGGGGCATAGTTATCAAATATTAAGAAGAGGCCACTATGTTAATTTATCACCACCAATTTTACCATTTAACACACTTAATCTATCTCTTGCACCTAAAAGCACATATAAACACATGATTTGAAGATTGTTAAACAATTACCAAATGCCCAACCCAAAAAATATCATTGGGATGAATTTTGGGACTTACTATGTACATCACCATTTTATAAAGATAGAATGCCAAAATGTTTAGAGAATAATTAAATTGGTTTGACACTACTCCATAGTTATAACATGTTTGATTGAGTCTATTGACCACACGAGAAGATTGTTAACAAAATAATCCTTCTTCACATCACAGTGAAGTGTGGAAAACTGTTAATTAAATAATTTTTAGTTGACAATGCATCTAGCCTCAACATATGTACTAATGATTATTTGAAATAATTAAAAGTAGTCATGTTAAAGACACAACCATTGAATTGAACTATTAGAGCATTTGATAATATTCCTAGATCTTGTTTGTGTACTATTATTCTACTAACTCAAGCTGGACCATTCAAGCTAAACACAATGTTCCATGTGATGCCTAGAAAATTAAATTGTAATATCCTTCTAAATGTCCATAGTTGCACACTATAAAATTTATTCCCTCTATTTTGCATCAATCTATAAAATTTTGGCATAAAGGAAAGATTTGTCACATGCCATTTGATCCTCAACCACACAATAAATGTAAATCACTAGACACATCTAACAATTGTATTACCCAAAATGAGCATTCAGTGCATGATTATAGAACTTTACACAATGACGATGGGTCTCATTAGACATTACACATTGTGATGTTGATGAGTGTTATATGGTCACTAATTCTTATGACATCCCATCTTTATACATGGATCCCCCAATTTATGGAAAAAACCTGACATATAAGGACATAAAGGAGGATTGTGTGTTAAAGTGATCCTAAAATTGCCAAATCTTCTAAATCATGGTATGCGCATGATGCAACTGAAGGCCTACTATTATCTCATTTTTCTTTGGTTTCTTCATTATACTATTTTCTTCAATAGAATCCATATTTTCCTCACCCACAATTGTGTTTCTTTGGTTGATTGTGGCACTCATAGTCATTGAACAAGTCAAAATCCAACTTTGTTGAAATGGATGGACACGCCATATATCATCAATAATAGCTTGTCTATCCTTTGGTGCAATGTTATTCCTAGAAGTTGGCCAGTTGACACTAATAGAGAAATAAAATAATTAATGTTTCCCACTTCCTCTACACATGGATTCCACTTAATTTAAAATGGCTTGTCCATCCTCTTTTGTAATGAGGTTCCTTGTTAAACAAAAAATATTAAAAAAATTTAAATATTGATGTTTCACTACAAAGTTGGTTATCCACTATGACTAACAAAAATATATAAAACTAATAGTAATTGAAATTCTTGAGACAATATGAAGTGACAATTGTTAAGATGTTAGTAAAGATTTAAAATATGTATTGATGAATTGCTCAAGTAGGAGTTGTAAGAATATCAAATTATATATACACATTGGCCCTAAAGTGATGCTACACATGTATTTAGCAGATACTTCTAGTTAGAAAAGTTATGGCCTAGATTTAATCTAGTTGGACCATATGTTTGACCAAAATTGACTTTCAGTTGGAAATGCTTAAATTTATTTGTGTTGATAAGTTGGCTTGAAGTGACATAAATTTGAACTTTCACCCTTGTTGCCACCAAACACCAAGGTCATTTTGGAACACATAGTCCTCTTATAGTAGAAAAAACCATAATCCTATTATAACTATATATGTATAGCCCTCTTATAAAAATAATTTAAACATAGATCTTGTAGTGGTTTCTATATTAGTTCAAATAAGATCATCTTATAATAGCTTATGAGAGTCTGAAAGCAAATTATAAACATATAAAGTATAATTATAAGTTTAAAACATATAACACTACAACCTTCCAGTATGACCCTTTAAAGAGTAATTTGATACAAGCTACATAGAATAAACACACCAAAAGGAAAGTGGAAAAAACTAAAAATAAACCAACAAATATTTTTGTGTAGGATTGCCTATGGACCTAGATGCTCTTGCATCACTTGTGGAGTACAAATAGTCATACAACCATAACATGGATAGTTAATTATGTTAGCATGTTGCACATTCTACTAAACATGAATTCCTCACAAGGAATATCATTGCATATAATTAGGCATTGGCGCACATACATAGTCAAAGGTTGTTGACCAAGTTCACCTAAACCATGTACATGTCTTCTACACTATAACCAAACACCAACTATGGATTGAAATAATATAGAGAAATAATTTGATATTTTTAGCTTCTTTTGCTACCTCTAAGAATATCCTATAACATCTCCATGTCATATTCATTGCCATGCATACTCTAATAATGTTGCATGTGCTCTTAGACTATTGTAAACGCTCTAATAGCTACTTAGATAAACATTTGGTAAAAATTTCTTCACCAGATACCTTGAAGTTGCAATCATAACAACACTAGGAAAAGACAAGCCTTTATGCTAAACTACAAAATTTTAAATCACAACTTAGTGGTATATTAATCGGTTTATTTTATGACAGTATAGTTGTTGGTAAATTGTTGGAATCAGGGTAGGAACTAAAATATGTTATCTCAATGGGATTTCTTTTTTGTTACAATTTATAGGGTTGTAGAGTAAATTTAATAGTTTCCCTTAGTACAGGCTAAAAGGATAAATTAAATGTTTGTTTGATCATTAATGGAAACATGGTATATTAATGAGTTTATTCTATTATAGTATAGCTGCTAGTAAATTGTTGGAATCGGGGTAGGAACTGAAATATGTTATCTCAATGGGATTTCTCTTTGGTTACAATTTATAGGGTCGTATATTAAATTTAACAGCCTGTTTGATCCTTATTCGAGAGTAAACATCTATGTACATCTGTCATTCATATTTGTTTGTGAGTTTTACCTGTCAACAAATAAGTCTTCACCATTCAACAAAATTATGGTTTTAAAATAGTTATATTTAAATGGTTGTAGAACTAAATTAGTTGAACACAATTGATGAGGATGATAGTATGTTTTTTGATTATGCCATCCACTGAGGTTCAAATCCTTGAAGGTATGGTATAAAGGATGAGGTTGGGATCATGTCTTGGGTGACTTTGGTGGAGTAGATACCCTTAATCCTTGGCTCTTAGTGGAAGAGGTATTAATATAGATTTGTGCTCCTATATTAAGAAGAAAAACTAATTTGTGAATGATATAAAAACCTCCATAAAAAAACTATATAATTAGACTCTAAATTACTCTTCTTGATACTTAAATTACATAAAATTTGACCTTGTTAAAGAGGTGAAAGTGATTGGAAATATTGGTACAGATACTAAATGATTAGTTTTTTGGTAAATAAAACAAGATTTTTGGTTTTGGACTTCATTCAAAAGATAGAGAAGTATCATTTATTTCAACATACTAAGGATGGTATCATGGGGTACGATGACCACACTATTCCATATTTAACCTTCAAAGAGCACCAAAGTCTTTAGTCCACTAAGTCAATATGGTGGAGAACTCATTTAAAACTTGAAGACTTAATTAATGTTTTGTTTGGCACAACAGTAGTGCTCCACTCAAGGGATCAAATGAATGATTAAGGTAAGGGGGAGTTCATTTTGAGAAGGGTGACATAGATTTTAGGAGTTTTGATAGTGAAAAGACTAAGAGAAAGATAGTTGCATGATTCCCCTGAAAAGAAGCACACACATACTAGGTTGCAAACACATGGCATGTGTAACATTCTTTAGAAATATCCTATTTAGCATGTGTAGATTTATGTATGTCATTATATACACACCACTCCTAATTATGCATGACATTTTACTTCCTTTAGAACTAGATTTATGGATAAAAACTAGTTGCGTTTCTAAACAATAATAAATAATGTGTGGAAAGGATCTAATTATTGTTGGATTGGGATAGCTTAATATGGCTAGGTTTTGCATCCTAACGATGCAATATGGCATCTTTGTCAAGGGATTGTGTTGGGAATTAGCTTTTATTTGTACCCTTTTAATATGCTAGTACCAAAATGAGTTGTGGTTACAAACAAAACTATATATAGGTTGAATTAGAAGATGTAGAAAAATCTACTCAATTTTCTAGAAAAAGCATTCTAACTCATTCAAATAGATTGTGGAAATATTATGTGTTTATGGATAGGTTATTTATGTAATCCCATTGGACAACTAAATGAATAATTTTGATTAACATCTCATTTTGAGTATGTCTACGCATTGAGATAGTAATTAGGATTCACTACTCCCAAGATAGGAATTTACCTTTTCTAGAAGGGCTGAGAACCCCATTTGGGTATCTTGAACCTATTGATCTATCAAACTCATAAGGGATTGCTACTTATTAAGATACAAAGGATGTATACAAATAAGATTAATACCAGAATACTTATAGTTAAATGTTAGAACTATGCTACATAATATAACAATACTAAACCCTATACATATTTATACAAATGCTCAATCAATTACCCTAGTAAGAGATGATATAACCATTATTCTACTATCAATATTTTGTATAATTTTCTAACAAAGAGTTTGAATTAGTGATAAGAGGTTTGCTCCTTCAATGCATAGAGTTTTTATTCAATCATTGTAGACTAAGTGATAAGATCAACACATGTAATAATAGAATAATAAAATTTAGAAGATAGATCACACACCAAATGAGATATTCATGGCCCAATATTCTCTAATATATAATACATGTAGAAATAGAATAAACCCTTGCGGTAGGGTAAAACCATGCAATAACCCTTATGGAAGAAGCCACTACATGTTATTATATCCAAGAGATCACAAACACATATCATACTCTTCTATATATTCTTACAATGATATTCACCTTCTTTACATAGAACTCCTCACAACAAGATAGTGGAGGGATAAACAACTAACCTATGTTGATGTAGGAGCATCCAGTGGTGTAGGGGCAATCTTGCATCACCCAAAAAAAATATTTTTCCTTATTTTCTTTAGTTGTTTTGAGTCCCATGATGGCACTTAAGGGGTGTAAGACAGTTAGAAGTCAGAAAAGGTGAAAAACAGTCACTCACTATTTTTAGTAATTTGGCCTAAACGAGCACGTATGGACCTGAAAATTTACCCCAAGAGGTGGAACTGAAAAATATTTTCGGTGGTAGAAGAATCATCTCAATACCCTGTATTGTTTGGAATATATTAAAGTTTTCATCCCAAGAAATTTCTCCAATGCAACTTCAAATTCAAATTTGAAAACCTTAGAAGCCCTAAAAAAGCTTGAAAAATGGATGAAATGATCTTCAGATGACTTTGGTATTGTAGATCTCTTTGAAATCTTTCCAACGATATATTATAATAGTAAATTAGACACCCGAGTCAAAAGTTGTGGCTCCGGGAAGTTGCCCCACTAAAAAGTAAATTTCATTAAAATATCTTATTGGGCAAAAAATCAAACAGCTGGACTTTTGATGCCAAAACAAAAGGGAAAGTTACACTTTCTAGAACATTCTAGGGCGGTTATTGGTGTAAAATAAAAAAGAGTTGAGTGGAGGTTTTAGGATGGCTCCATTAGTGCAGATTGTGGCTTCAAATAATAAATTTTCTTTTTAGAGTTGATTTTGTTGTAATGAATCAAGCCCATGTGGCTATAGCACTGTAATCTCTGAATCTGTAATTTCATTTTCTGAAAGTAATTGAAAGCGAGTTATTTTTTGTCTTGCATCTTCTATGTTGATATCTATTGTTGTGTTGTGTGGGTTTTGAGCAATGTAGTCCTCATCACATGTATACCTCCTAATCACCTAATATAATTCATGACACAATATAACTAATTTGAGGGATGTGTGCCATATTTAAGAAAATCCATGCACTATATATACATAATAATATCATATCCTTAGGTATATTAAATGTCATCCCTCCTTGACATGCTTCATCCCCAAAACACGAGAAGAAAATAAATAATAAGATTGTTGCAAGTCATTACAAATATGATGCCATGTATTATCACCTAACCATACATATGTGATATTTGTGGTGGTTTTAGCTTTATGGCACCTAGATTGCATCCTTGATTACATTTTTTTGCACCCATTTAATTTTATTCTTCATCATAGTATGTTATCCTTTCCTACCATGCGTAGCCATCACTTCTATGATGTCATTAATTATTGTAGTTCTTCCTTTGATTTCATGTACATCCATAGTGACTGGCTCATTGATTCAATGTATTATCAAGCCTCCAAGATGATTTCCTCTATGATTCTTGCCTCTCAAAATAATGTGGATGTTTGTTTATTGTACCCTATACTATCCATGTAACCTTGTATTCTTCACAATTTGTTGTTGATTGCTTTGTTGATGAGTAGGAAATGAGAAAATTTTCCTCTTTTTTCTTTAAAGATATCTTCTCATGTTTGTCCTTTGATTATTTTTTGATGCACTCTTTAGTAGATTTTGGAACTTGCACTACCTTGACTTTTCTTTGTCTTCATTATGTGTAATATTGTAATGTAACTTTTTGCCTCCTATACCAAAACTTCATGAACTATTACACATTAATGTTTATTATTCCCAAATATTTTAACCAAGTATAGCCAAGAACAATATTCAACTCATCCATATTCAAAGCATACAAGTTTGAATGCAAAACATATTTATCCATGGAGAGATATAAATCTTCAAAAAATTAAATATCCTTACCCACTATTTGAGTATCCTCAATTTGCTTTGCTTGTAACTATAGTTTTATGGCTAATTCCATGTTGATGAAGTTATACTCGCTACTAATGTTTATAAAAATAACAGTGTTTCCTTTTGAATACATCAATGAAATTGAACGATTGAATCTTCCTTGTTTGGAACTAAAGTGCATGAGCTTGTATCCTTCATCTTCTCTTCATCATCATTTTTTTCCTCCTTATTTTTCTTCTCCATCCTCCTCTTCTTCTTGTTCTTCATGTTCATGTTCTTGTTCTTGATTATCATCATTCTTACTTTCTTCTTATTTTTCTTTATCATCCATATCCACATCAACTATTATTTCTTTTGGCATCAATCCGCCGCCAAAAAATACTTGTTCCAATTTATCAAAAGAAGAAATGTTCATATGTCAACAACAATTTTTTTTTTATGATTGTGACTATATCACCATTTAAAAAAAATATTACACATAATCACAAGAAAAGGTGGGTGGGAGAAATCACACACCAAATTCCAAGTGAAGCCAAGCCCAAAGTGCACAAAAAATAAAAATAAAACCACTAAGTGGCAAGAGCTAAACCACTAGGGGTGGAAGGGAGTTCTTGTGTTCTAGTTTTCTCCATACATCAATGATGTCCAATTCATCCAAGAGAGTCTCCCAAAAAGAAATCATAGCCTCTTTTTTTTCTTCTGCCTATGGTTGACTATGACAAGTAATTAAATAGCCAAAGAAAGCCAAGGAAACTTACCAAAATTTGACTATCCAACACACCCACAATCATAGACCTAGGGAGAGGTAGAATGATGGTGGGAGGACTAAGACCACCTACAAATAAACCTATACTAGGTTTTCATTTAGGGGATTGAGAAGCATGTGAGGGAGCCTCATGTTCTCCATGAGCAATCTGATTGGGTCCATGACGTGACATCCATGAAGGGTAGATTGATCCCTAGTACTCCTTCAAGTGCAACTTTATTAGCTTGCACCTGAATTTGCGTAAGCACATTAGAAAAAATAGTCTTAGTAGAAGTCTAACCTTTAAAGTATGGGCCATTTTCCATCTTAGAGGTAGTTAGAGAGACTAGAATCAAACTAAACCTTCCTCCTTTCATGAAACTCCTTTTGGTTGTCAATTGTGAATTCCTCCAATTGTATGAATCATTTGTGTTGGATGATGAAGAAAAAGATCCAATGCTACCTTAGAAGGCATGGTCTATGACAAGTAAGCATTACTTCCAAGAGATGCGGCACTTCAAAAGAAATAAAGAGAGATTGGGAGGGGAGTCAAAGAGTCTTGAAAAGTTATATATGTCAATGAATGTGGATGCAATATGCCTATTTTTGTGTCATTGTAGATATCAGATGATGCTAAGTGCTAATGCAACATTATGATCTTTTATGAGATGATTTTATTAGTGAGCCCCCTAGATCCTAGATAATCACGTTGAATTAAAGTTTGTCATTTTATACAACACCTTCAAACACAATTTGAAATATTTCAAGCTCAAGTTAATGGACAAGGACTAGTTGAAAGGGGACGACATAGGCACACTATAGAATTTGAATAAAAAATGTATGAGTTAATTTTATTGTATGAAATTGATATAAAGTATGCATGAATAATTTATGCGTCAAATATAAATTCTTAAAATATAAAATATTGATATTGATAAAAGCTTAGATAATTTTGTAACTTTTACACATAAATACATTACTTATAGACTAATTATTATGAATAAAATAAATCCAAAACAAATATGTAACATATAAAATTCACTCTTAGAATAGAAAATGTTGCCTTCCAATTTTTTAGAAAATTGACAAGGCACTTGTGGACATTATAAGAAAACGAGTGTGTACAATATATGATTAGCCCAAAAACATTTCACATTATGAAAGGGAAAAAGATCATATAACTACAAAAGGGAGACATTCTTAGAAAGCCTGCTAAGTAGACGGGGTGGTTCCCCATGAGAGTTTTTGTGTACAATATATGGTTTGCCCAAAAGCATTCGACATTACGAAAGGGAAAAAAAAAATATAAATACAAAAGGGAGACATATTCTTAGAAATGCTGCTAAGTAGACAGGGGTGGTTCCCCATGAGAGTTTTTGTGTACAATATATGGTTAGCCCAAAAACATTCCACATTACGAAAAGGAAAAAGATCATATAAATACAAAAGGGAGACATATTCTTAAAAAGCCTACTAAGTAGACGGGGGTGGTTCCCCATGAGAGTTTTTGTGTACAATATATGGTTAGCCCAAAAACATTCCACATTCGAAAGAGAAAAATATCATATAAATACAAAAGGGAGACATTCTCAAAAAGCTTGTTAAGTAGACGGTAGTGGTTCTACACGAGAGTTTTTGTGTATGATATATGGTTAGCCCAAACACATTTCACATTACGAAAGGAAAAAAAATCATACAAATACAAAAGGGAGACATATTCTTAGAAAGCCTGCTAAAAACACAGTAGTGGTTCTCCACGAGAGTTTTTGTGTACGATATATGGTTAGCCCGAAAACAGTCCATATTATGAAAGAAAAAAAGACCATTTAAATATAAAGAGAAACATATTCTTAGAAAGCCTGCTAAGTAGACGGGGCGCGGTTCCCCACGAGAGTTCGAATCTCTCAGGCGATGTTACGATTGAAAAGATCTGGTGAAATATTCTACACAAATTTGAATTTTGTCTCTGTAAGTCTGCACCTTGTTTAATTTGTTTTAGGGAGAGGGCCCAAAGAATAAGTAACTTTAACTCGGCGCTCTAATTATCCTAATAAATTTCAAATCACTCCCACTTTTACAAATGTACTTACTTGGCAAGTTCTCTCGGGCTTTTATAACTAAGGTTTCAGGGCCACATCATCAAATATGATGCCACATCAGCATGCATTTTCGTCAAGGTGTCCAAAAAGGCCCTAAAAAATAGTGAGACCAATTCTCGTGCATTACATCATGAGTAGTTGAGCGCTGATGTGGTATCACATGATTGGTTGCTTTTTAGATCAAAAGCATACATTTTGTTTAATTATGGGTAGTCAAATCACAACTATTGGACATTATATAAATGACTATTGGGTATTATATTTATGATTGGGTGCACGACTATTGGACCCCACACGACTATTGGGCCCTCTCCCTAATGAAGCACAGTTACGTTCATCCTACTTTGCACTTCGAATTTGTGATCCTCATCATTCCTTCCATATTCTGCTAAAGAGACCCGTGAGTTGCAGGAGGGCATTAAATGGACGGTACTGTTCAATACATGGAGACAATGTTGGTTTTACACGGATTAAGAGGCGGGCAGCAAAGGTGCTATTGATCCCACATGCGTTAGAAGAAGAAAAGAAGGGAGAAGAGGGAGTAGAAGAAGAGGGGGAAGGGGCCAGACAAAGCATACTTACCTGGGCGGGGTCAATCGGTGATCAAGAAGGCCGATGGCTTAGAGAGAGCACCTTCATTGCACTTGAAGGGGGGTTCTGTCTAGCATCTCCCATTGTGGAGAGTGCACGACATAATTTGTGACAGAGGGGGCTCGCGTTCGCGCGGCCCCCACACAAAGTTAAAACTAATATGTTTACGTTTGCCATCTGTAGCAGAAATAATTTTTGTAACCGAAAGTTTATGGAAAGATGGTATATTAATGGGTTTACACTTTGCTATCTTGCTGTCGGTAAATTGTTGGAATGAGGGGAGGAGCTGAAACAAGCTATCTCAATGGCAATTATCTTTTCACAATTTATAGGGTCGTAGAGTAAATTCAACAATTCCCCTTAGTTCAGGTTACAGAGGATAAATTTAACATTTCTAAAATTCAATTCCTTCGTATTCCCCTTATTACAG
>VDFB02303163.1:0-46666 GCA_007258455.2 Sequoia sempervirens
CCCTCTTGCTCTGCATCCCTTCACCTTGCTCATTCAGTTTGTTTTGAAAGACACATTTAGTTCCAATTATATTTTTGTCTTTAGGTCTAGGTACAAGAATCCATGTATCATTCAACTCAATTTGCAGTAGTTCTTCTTTCATTGCTTCCACCCAATGTTCATTTTTGCATGCTTCATTGACACTATTAGGCTCAGTCTTTGAGATCAAATAGGATTCTTCTGCAATTCTTCTTCTAGTTTGAACTCCTTTGTTCTTATCACCAATAATCTAATCTTTTGAATGATTTGGTCTTACATACCTTGAAGTCTTAGGATGTTCTTGAACTTTAGGCTCTTGTGATCCCACTTCTGCACTTTCACTAGTTCCTTCCTCTTGAATTTTTTGATTCACCGAAATGATCTGAACTTGATTTGGAATTTGAACTTTCTTTCCTTTATCTGAACTATCATTCTGATCGTCTAAATCGTATCTACATGTTTTGGTTAATCTAATTGTGTCTTCATCAACCTTGACATTAGCACTCTCAATTGATTTCCTCAATCTCTTATTGTAGCACTGGTAGGCTTTACTTTTAGTAGAATAACCAAGAAAGATTCCTTCATCACTTCTAGCATCAAACTTTCCTATATCTTCATATGTTTTGATATAACATTTACTCCCAAATATTTTGAAGTATCTAACAGTAGGCTTATGACCATACTATAGCTCATAAGGAGTCTTACCGGTATCACCTTGGATTTGTACCTAGTTGAGAGTGTAAATGACATTACTCATGACTTCTCTCCAGTAGATATGAGGAACATTTCCTTCCAACATAATTTTCCTAGCAACTGCTTGAATTGTCCTATTCTTTCTTTCCACAACTCCATTTTGCTGAGGGGTCCACGGTGTAGATAATTGTCTCTTTATTCCATGCTCTTCCCAAAAATAATTAAACTCATCGGAAGTGAATTCACCACCCCTTTTTGATCTTAGACATTTAATCTTTAGACTTGTCTCTATCTCAACCATAGCCTTAAAAATATTGAATTTCTCTAGAGCTTCATATTTTTTCCATAAGAAAGTAACCCACATCAATATAGAATAATCATCAATAAGGAGCATGAAATGTATCCTTGTAAAATTTAGATTCTAGAAGGACCACACAAGTCAGTATGCACAAGCTCCAACACTTCATTTGAAAAATGTTGTTTTGCCCAAAATGAAACTCTAGTTTGCTTCCCTAACTGACATTCCTTGCATATAGTATTAGTAGGTTTTATCAACTTAGGAAGATCTCTCACAGCCTGAGTATAACTTATCTTGATAATATTATTAAAGTTTACATGACACATTCTCCTATGCCACAACCAACTTCATCAACTTGAGCAATCAAACAACTTTTACCAACAACATTTAGGTGAAAGATATTACCTTTTTTTTGTACCAGATGCAATCACATTTCTAGAACTCCCCAATATTCTACACTTTTGATTCTTGAATTGAATATTGTATCCCTTGTCAACAATTTGTCCAACACTTAAGAGATTATGCTTCAAACCTTCCACATATAGAACATTATTAGTATTATTCTTACCATCAAGAGAAATGGATCCTTTGCCACAGATTACACCAAATTTGTCATCACCAAATCTTACAACACCACCATCATAATTTTCCAAGCTCACAAATTTAATTTTATCACCTATAATGTAATGAGAGCATCCACTGTCAATCACCCATTCATGTTTTTCTTCAACTCTGGTAGCTAGGGCTTTCACCACATTTGTGCACTCAATAGATTTAGTAGGTACATGATCATTTTCATGGATAGCAATAAATACCCATTCATCCTCATTTACATTCCCTTTATCAAATTCATTATCTATCACACCTTCATCAGCAGCCAAATAACACTTTCTTTGGAATCTAGGCTTGTTAGATCTTGGCTTAGGAACTCTTTCTAGACACCTTGAGGAAAAATGACCTACCTTATTGCAAGAAAAAAAATTAATAGGCTATTTCCCTTTATACTTACGTTCTCCTCTAGCTTCCCTCTTGACAATAAGTGCTTGAAGCTCGTCTAGTTTTCTCTCTTCTTCTTCAATATCTCTCATTTCCTCCTTATACTTGAACACCTTTCTCTAGAGAAGAAATTTCACCTAGATCATATCTTTTCTTATCTTTTCCGGATATAGTAGCTTTGAATGCAAATTTTGTCTTAGGAAGAGAAACAACAAACTCACTTAACTCAAAAGTAGTAAGCTTACTGATCAACATGTCTCTGGTTACATTTGTCACAGTCCAGATCTCCTCAATAGTAGTATTTTTGGCTTTGTATATAGTAGGCAAGGATATGAGCACTTTATCAACAATCTTTGATTCTTCCAATGTTCCACCAACACATCTATACTACACACAAGTTCATTCACTCTGTGCATAAAATAAGTGATGTTCTTATCTTCACCCATTCTCAACATTTCATATTTCCCTTTCAGGCTTTGTGGTTTAGCAATCTTCACATGGGCATCACCTTCATACAAAGTTTCCAACTTTTTCTAGATCTCATAAGAAGTCTTTAGCTCCATTACATTTGTCATTTCAGAATCAGTCAGAGCACTCAAAAATTCTTCCTTAGCCTTGATATTGTACTCGGCTTCCTTAATCTCATCTGTAGTAGCAGGACCATTCTATGGAATGATATACCTATTTTTTGTAATTTTCCAGTAAGGTTCACCAATGCATCTCAGATGACACTCCATTCGAGTCTTCCACAAAGAATAATTAGCTCCATCAAATCTCAAACTATCCTTCTTATATGCCGCCATCTTAGATCACCTCAAGCTATTAAAATTCTTTTGAGGAACAAGCTCTGATACCAATTGTTGGAAACAAAAGCGCAAAAAACTAAGAGGGGGGGTGAAACAGTTGTCACATAAATTAAACTTATTAAAATTATTCTCGGATCTGATAAATAATCATGAAAGCATAAACCATCACCACATCAAAAACACACATAACACAAAGATTTTTGTATGTGAAAACCCTGTTAGGGGAAAAACCATGGTGGAGGTTAATCCACAAGATTATACTCTGTTAAAAGTATAAAATAATTATAAATGGGAATGCACATGCATTCAGGCACACTGCTTAGAGATCACTACTCAAATACAAAAAGGCTTACTACCCAAAGGAAGACACACTGTCTTATAGAAACATTTGGATTACATCAAGAAGATTCTAAACTGAGAAAATAGCATCTGCTAATGCCTGATTACAATTCTGGTTAAGCACAGTTTGCTCGCTCTTCTTCACACTTTACTTTTTCCTTTGAAAGATTAGAACATTATTTGCACATAGTACTCACACAATTTGCACACCACTACATCACATTACATCACATGCCTTCAAATCGTATAAATAATCGCTCACATATATAAACAACTAAGGATAACATCATCTACATGTCGGCTTCAACAATATATAAAATGAGTACAAACTATCAGCCCAAATCAATAAACAATTATCAATGCCCACTAACCAATGTCATCCAAAACATAGTGAGGACCCAAAACAATATCCTGGAACATTAAAACCTCCAAAAAATTAAGCCTCAAAGATCCACAACACGCTACAATCACCCTGTCGGCCATGATCATGAAAAACATAAAATCAAAGAAGAAAATCACCAATCGCGAGCACAATGATCAATGTGGATCAACAACACAGATAGAGAACAATCTATAAACATCCACGAGCATCATGAATCACTATAGAAGCATCTGCAACAATTCAAATTACTCGAATCACATTATCTTCTTTTAGGAACACCAACTAAAGCAACAAAACAACTATTAGAACACAAATACTCATAACTCGATGAAATCTTCATGCCAATATCTGAAACTTTAAATGGATAAACTAGATATATTTGACAACAAACCATTTAATCCACAAACTCTTATCATCAATATACTGAGCTAGCCAACAACATGATGGCTATACTGAACTTCACTACACCACTGACAACATGCAACTTATTTCATTACAATTTTCTCAATATCCTTGACATATACAACCTTAAATACATTAATTCCAGTAGTGTTGACATCAATGACAACCACATATTAGCAATATGCAACACATTTTTCATCATTTTCCCCTCTTGTGAAAATGATTTTGTTCTTTTGTGAACATCCTCTTACTCTACAGGTGAATTTTTTTTATCTCTCCGTGAAATTTCTTTTTCCAGCAAAGAATATTTACACGGTGAATATATCATTCACTTTACAAAATTATCTCTCATGAAGAAGCTTTTGTTCTTTTAATATTTTTTGAGCTAAAGTAAAATTATTTTATCAATAAAACTCAGTCACCCCAACAAAGAGAACCTTTAATCATAAAGTGAATAATTAATTCACTTATTGGGCTTTTAAAAATCCTTTTAACTGTGCTCTTACCTCTTATTTTATCTTAAATTTTTTTTATATTTTTAAATTGAGAGATTTAAAACAATATGCTAGGGAAAACATTTAAAAGTTTTTAAAAAATGTATAAATCTTACTAGGCCTACCATTTAAGTTTTCCTCCAACCTTTTTCATCACACATCTCAAATTCAATGAGGAAATGCAAATTGGAATAGCTATGGACAATATCATCGTGCCATTGTTAATGTGTCTAGGAGAAGCCAGAAGAAAGTGCGATGAGAGATATTCCTCTTGTCTATTAGAATCCTTAGTCCTTTGTTTTGCAACTTCCCATGGAACTTTGACGGAACTTCTTGCAGCCATGGCAAGATAAAAATGTGCTGGTAGTTTTTCTTGATGTAGGGACATTTTTGTAGTTGTCGACAACCAAAATTCATCTGAAACATGCTTAAAATCCATTCCCAAGTATTGGGAATGATTATGGGATGAAATTATAACATGGAACAACATTTTTGAGCTCAAAAACACCCCCAAAAATGTGCTGGAAGGAAAAAAACGTGATTAACATTCCTCTTTGCATAATACATGCTTGAATTTGCCCAAAATGCTTCAAAGGAACCCCCATGAAGATCAAGAGGTGTCAAATCTTTGATGCAAACTAGAAAACCATTAAAATCTGCCCTGGAATGGTGATTTCACACCATCACTCATGCATTGAGAAAGAAAACTTGAAATACACGATGAGTGATAAGAAGCACATAACATTGCCCCATCGTTGATTTGATTTGGAAAGGATAATTCCAATCCATGATGGGTGATGAGAATCAACTGTCATCATCAATTTCCAATTCAAATGTGAAATACAAATTTAAAACCATGATGGGTGATGGAGTTTTTCCATGAAACTGTGATGTCGTGAAGTCTATTGGAAACAAGCAACACTGAGAGGGGGGGTGAATCAGTGTTCTACAAAAAATAGCTTTATTATTCTGATCTTTAACCCACTTAAAACATTCAACCAAAAGTAACAAGCATGAACAGAAAGCAAAGAACAACAACACCATAATACAAAGATTTTTATGTGGAAACCCTGTTAGGGGAAAAACCACAGTGGATGGCCAATCCACAATATGATCTGAGTATACTAAAAAAGATTACAATGTGAGAATGCACTTGCATTTAGGCTCACTGCCTAGAGCTCACTGCTCAAAATAGAAAGGCACACTGCCTTACAAAGATTTGGATTAGATACAAGAGAATGAACTAAGAGAGTAGCATCTACAAATGCTTGATTACAGTTTTGGTTAGGCTCAGTAGTCGATCTTCTGTCCTTCTGATTGATTCTGCACTTCTGCTATGCTCTGCTCTAACTCGCACCACAAAATCTTTATGCGCAAGTTAAACTGTTCATAAAATCGCTCAATCACCCTTCTGGTATTCACAATACACATCGACACACCATTCTTATATCAAAATGATATAATTGATCATTTATATATATCCGCAACTAGTAATTTAATTGCAACATGTCAGCTTCAAGAGAACTTGAAAATATTTACAATTGTCCGCTCAAAGCATGAGTTATATTCAATGTGCATCGACAACGGTCAACCATAACTTAGCTCAAAACTAAATTAAAATGATCAAACACAAAATCATTTGAATAAACACTCCTAGGATATCAACAACTCATTATAACACCTAGGTCGGCTGCCAAAAACTGATGAACAAAGAGATATCCAACCAGATCTCCAAACTTACACACAACTTGATACAAGGCATTGAGATTTTTGGATAACACAAGAAATATGTTGATAAACCTCCCATGAGATCCACAACTCAAAATAACAACAGAAAATTTACAAGTGAATCGATGGACGCAAAACTGCTAGATGCTTTGTTCTTCCTTAACTGTCTTCAGTTTGTTTGTCGGTAGGAGCAAATGATGACGTGTGGATCGAATCACCAACTAGGGTTTCCATCAATGACAACACTAGAAAATGTTTTCAGTGTCTCTTTCCAAGAATCTCCCCCTTTGGCATTGATGGCAACACTTAGTGAAAAAGGACTAAGTGTCAGATAGAAAAAAACATGAATTACACTTCCACTTCAAAACTTCAAAAAGAATCTTCAATCTTAGCACAAAAAAGTAACTCCCCCTAAGGTGAATATTCATTTTTCACTGTACAACTCTCACCCTTTGACATCAATGACAAAAATTAGGGAAATTAAATTCCAAAATTTCAAAATTGTATAGGCATGAACTTTGTAACTTACACAAATTTGAAAACAGCTACAAAATATTTCTTCAACATGCTTAAATTTGTGTCCCAAACCCTTTTGAAACTCTCTAGAATTTTTATGTGACCATATACTAAATAAGATTGAATTTCAGCAGAATCAAGATTCATTGTGTCACCAACTGCCATAGCATCTTTGGCTTCCTTTAATGCACTCACCATTAATTCAATCTTTGGACCAATTAGTCCTCTAAGTTCACATGCTCTCTCTACAATCCTGTCATTTTCATGCTTCAAGCACCTTATTTTTTCAAGTAGAGATATTACTTGACCTCCTTGCTTACCAACATCACCAGCTAATGGATCAAAAGCATAAAAAATAATAGCCAATTATTTTTCAAGATCCTTCACCTTCTTCTCATTATCTTCAATAAACTTGGAAAAAACCAAACATGACTTATAGGCCTTTCCACCTTCATATATAGAACCTTGAATATTCTTCATATAGGTGGCTAATATATTTTTATCTTTTGCAATCACTTCCTTTAACCAACTAAATCTTTTTCCATTAAAATTTTTCTGCACTTTATCCATGGCTGATTTTTCAAGAGAATCAAAATGAGTACTTAGAAAATTTATGAGCTTCTTCAGTTCACCAGAGTATGAACCAAACAGATCCTTCACATGATTCGGTAAAATTTTCTCTAGAACTCTAGATGCAAGACACAAAAGTTCATTATCCTCAATGTGAGACTTCATAATCTTCTCACTGGCCTTAGCTTGAGCAATTGATGGGACCTTCATTATCTGAATTGGGGACAAGGTGGATAGATTGATTGGGCCTTCAACCAATTCAGGATCAAATTCTTCCTATTGTTCCACCAGAGATTTCTTCAATGCCTCTGCAGTGTCTCTTGCTTCAACTGGAATATCCTTATCTTGAAATTTTTCTTCTTCAACTTCTAGTCCTTCACTGACTGTTTCTTGATTTCCTTTAGTAGCTTCAACTTATTCATTGGGCATTTCCTTTTCTTCAGCTAATACAACCTTAGGAGCTTCAGTATCCATAGGTACTTCTGTATTATTCACATCAAGAGTATCCTCAAATTCTGGAGGATTAGATACATTCACATTCCCCTCATTTACATTCACCTCTTCATTTATCAGATCAGTTACAACTTCTTCAACATTCACTTCCTCAACATTGATCTTGTTCCTAGACATAAATACTTCCAAGATTTTCTTGGTTTCCTCAACAACAACATTGGTTTCACCAATCATAAGTTTGTTCACCCTTGTTTTTCTTTTGAATTCCTTCTTAGCTTTTTACATGAGTGAATTCATCTCCTCAATACAAATTTCTAGACATACATTTGCAAGAATTCTCTTTCTCACATGTTCTTCTTTTGTTCTAGCAGTTTCTCTTCTTTCCTCCAAAACATCATATAGACTCTTGGGTAAACTAGACATAATTTCAACAAGAACTTTATTGAAAATATTTAGATGTTTTATTATTGCCTCCTCAATAATTCTTTGACCTAATTTATCAAAATTTTCATACCATAAATGCAGAGGGGCTTGAGGTTTCCATCCTTGACAACAACATTCTCAACTTCCTCAATTGTCATACCTGGTATGTCAGTTTTTGCCTTCTTCTTTTCCTTTTCTTCCTCACCGGAAGATTTGATCTTTGTTACCTTTGTAGCCTAAGTGCTGGTAGCCTTCATTTCTTTCACTCTTTCATTTGACTCAGTCTCCTCACTTTTTGAGATGGCTTCATATGTTCTTGTGCTCTTGTTCTTCTTCCTCTTATTGGAAGCCTTATCTTGAGTTTGCATAGGCTTGGCTGTAGGAGAACTCCTTGCTAATCTAGTACGGACAGAGGGTGCTACTAAACTAGCAAATTCAGTTCCTCTGAATCTTTTCCTACTTCAACTTCATCTCTCTTTCTTCTGGCTTCTTTCAATTTTTCTACAGGTATGCCCATGTTTTCTGCAAACACTTCCACTTCTTTCCTTACTCTTCTGACTATGTTTGGCTTTTGTAATTGATCATGGACTTGCATGCTCTTTTCTGCATAAGATCCAAACCTTTCTTCTACCGGATCCAGAGGCATGCTCAACAAATGTTATGTATACATCTTCAATATGTTTTCCTCAACTTCATGTCTCATAGATATAATCCATATTGATCTAGGATCAACAACTTCCATATGGCATTGATCAATATCTATATCTTTGTACTCCTCCACAATTGAAGTATGGATTCTTTCTCTTGCATGCATCATATTCTAAATTTTTTTGAAGTACCCCAGAGGGTAGTATTTATAGTTTGTCTATCACCACTTCCAAACAATATATCTCTTATTTGAAAAGCTACAAGCTGATTGCTTTTCCAATGAACTTTCCCAACACCCGAAATATCATTCATGAAATAAAAGAACAGACACAACAACAAATTACCATATTTAAAAGTGTTCTTCTTGTCCTTCTTAATTTGTCAGATTCTCCATCATTTGACTTCTGAGTAGCTCACACAAGTCATAATATACAATTTTCTTTACCATCTAATAGGCTGCATAAATGGCCATACCGAATACTGAATTATCCCAGCTGGAGTGGTAGACATTGTAGTCAATGACCATTGATGCAAATTTCACATCTACTTCAACAATATCTTCAATTGTCATTGCTCTTATATCAAATGTTGCACCTATTTTATTAGTAATAGTCTGATTCTTTATAGATTTCAAGATTAGTAGACCACCAGAAGAATTTAGATCTGTGACAATGCTTATAGCCTCTTTCGTAATCTTAAAGGGTATATTCAACCACATGAACTCGACATGAACACGACTCAAAATGTATCAAACCCATTCACTTTCCTCAAATATGGGGAATTTCAAAAACCATGTGAACTTCTTCTCTTCTAGGGTTTGGTATTTCGGCTTGACAATGAAGTCCTCTCCAAGTATATGGTTGGAATACAAATTCATCAATTATGAGGTTCCTAACTATTCAATGTTAGCATGAATGTAAGCCCTAATGTCTTCAGTATGCAAGATTCCATACTGTACAGATGAAAACGTACCGAGGGGCTCGGTCTCAACAAACTTATAAGAATTCCACTTGAACTTTGGACAAGGTCTATCCTTTACTTCTAGTACCAATGGAGTGGCCATTTTGGAAGTTCACAAATTCACAGGTTTTTTTGATAAATACCTTTTCATCGGATCAGAGTTTGATTGTTGAATCTTCTTTGAATCTCACCTCAATTCAACAAAGTTCACTCTAGGGCTCTGCAAGCTTCTTTTATCCAAAATGAAAAGTGACAAATGAAAGATAAAAATGACTTTTTATCATTCGCACAACTAACCCTTTTTGTCGCAATAAATTCTTTTACCCTAATTCATCCGGTTAGCATGTTTCCATGTGCTGAGACAAATAATTCTTCTACAGATCTCCAATACTGTATAATAACTTCTCCAATTGCTTGAACAACATCTGAAAAGCATCTAGGCACTTACTATACCTATCCACATTCTGATGTCAGTTACCAATAGGGGGTTAATAAATTTTCTTAAAAGCTCCCCCTAGGCCAAAGGCCTAAAACTAATTCCCGAAGGAATTATCAGAAGCAGATTCTAGTGCAGGCACATTTCCTTCAACAAAGGGATCCTTCTTCATCGATTTCTTCTGCATTTTCCTCCTGATCACATCTGTAGTGACTTTACCTTTTCCCCTGACATCCTATTGCATATTCTGTTTTCTCGGACCTCTTATGCTCCAACAGAATCTAGCAGTATGCCTAATTTTTTTTATAGTTGTAACACACAAAATTTCTCTATTTAGACCAACTGTTCCACCAATTTTTCCTTGATCTGCATTGGTTAGAAATATGCCCAAGTCTATTGCATTCATAGCATCTAACATCTCTATGAAAGCTGTTCATCACATTTCTTCATTCATTTGACTTATGACCAAAATTATTACAATCAAAGCACTGACTTGAGAATGATGGTCCACTTGGATTCTTCCTACTTCTACATTGATAAGCCATGTGACCAAATTTATTGCAAGTAAAATGATAACCATTGAATCTATGAGCATTTGGTTGTCTTACTAGATTCCTTCTAGCTCCATTCATTTGATTTCCTTTCTTGAATCTTCCTTGTTTAGAATTCCTTTGTCTAGATCTGAAACTTTCACCTACCTCATATCCAAGACCTCGCTTGTCACCATCAGTCCTTTCACCTTTAATCAGTTCATCAAGCTTGGTTGAACTAGCTTTGAATTTCTCTTTGTACTCATTTGCAGCACTAAGTTCATCTCTGAGATCATCAAGTTGTTTTTCAAGCACTTCCTCATTGTTTTTAGATTGTTCCAATTCATTGTCTAATCAGCTGCATTGTTCAGATTTTTCTTTCAAGGATTGAGCAAGGTTTTCTTCATTCTTCTTTCTATCTTCAATCTCCTTGGTCACTTTCATCATGATAGATTCCATCTCAAGCTTCAGGACAACATTTTTTCTCTAGAAAAAAATCTGCATTCCTTCGTTTTCTCATTCAAGGCATGACTCAGTTGTTCATCTTTCATGCTTCTATTCTTCTGCTTAAGATGATCACATAATTCCTTTATTTTCTGCCTTGATTCATTGATTTTGTCTTTCAATGACTGAATTAATTTCTCTGCATTCTCAAGACTTTCCTGTAGTTCCCGGTTCTCAAATTTTGACTGGTCAAGATCATTTAGGGCCACCAAAAGCTATTGTTGAAGACTACTTGTATCCATTGAAAACACTTTCCAAGATCTCCCCAAGTTGTTAGACTTCTTTTGAGGAACTAGCACTGATACCAATTGTTGGAAACAATCAACACTGAGAGGGGGGGTGAATCAATGTTCTACAAAAATTAACTTTATTATTTTTATCTTTAACCCACTTAAAACATTCACCCAAAAGTAATAAGTATGAATAGAAATCAAAGAACCACAACACCATACCACAAATATTTTTACGTGGAAACCCTATTAGGGAAAAAACCACGGTGAATGGCCAATCCACAATATGATCTAAGTATACTAAAAAAGATTACAATGTGAGAATGTACTTGCATTCAGGCTCACTACTCAAAATAGAAAGGAAAACTACCTTACAAAGATTTGGATTAAATTTAAGAGAATGAATTGAGAGAATAGCATCTACAAATGCTTGGTTATAGTTCTGGTTAGGATCAGTAGTCGATCTTCTGTCCTTCTGACTGATTCTACACTTCTACTTTGCTCTACTCTAACTCACACTACAAAATCTTTATGTGCAAGTGAAACTGTGCATAAAATCACTCAATCACCCTTCTAGTATTCACAACACACATCGACACACCATTCTTATATCAAAATTATATAATTGATCATTTATATATATCTGCAACTAGCAATTTAATCACAAGTCAGCTTCAATAGAAATTGAAAATATTTACAACTATCGGCTCAAATCATGAGTTATATTCAATGTGCATCCACAATGGTTAGCCACAACTTAGCTCAAACCTAAATGAAGATGATTGAACACAAAAACATTTTAATAAACACTCCTAGGATATTCGCGACTTGTTATAACACCTAGGTTAGCTACCAAAAACTGATGAACAAAGAGATATCCAACTGGATCTCCAAACTTACACACAACTTGATACGAGGCACTGAGATTTTTGGATAACATGAGACATATGCTGATAAACCTCCCATGAGATCCATAACTCAAAATAACAATATAAAATATGCAAGTGAATTGATGGATGTAGAACTGTCGAATTCTCTATTCTTCCTTAACTATCTTCAATTTGTCTGTCGGTAGGAGCAAATGATGACATGCAGATCCAATCACTGACTAGGGTTGCCATCAATGACAACACCAAATTTTTTTTGCAGTGTCTCTTGCCAATAGAACTCAACCAATAGAAGCAAGAATTAATTTTTTCATACAATGAACATTTGATAATATTTTATATTATTCAAAATTAATGCTCACATGCCAATTAAAAATCCATCACTCCAAGAAGGTCATCATTGATTGCTTTGGAAGGACAGGCAACCAATTAGCGATGGACTCAACAACCATCGCTCATTGTTGATTTAAACTCAACACCTCCTGTGAAAAGGGAGATGTGCGATGATCACCAATTTGACGAGGAAGAAAACAACTCAATTCGTGATGGGTGATGAAGAGGAACTACCATCGCTGATTGCCAATACAAATGAGAAAGAAAAATCAAAACGACGATCCATGATGAGTTTTCCCAGTGAAAGCTGTGAAAGCCAATTTTTAGCCAATCACAAGCAATAATTAAACTTGCTTTCATAGAAAACATTTGAAATGCATCTTATTTTTTCTGTAAACAAATTCTTCATATTTGCATAATGTTTAAAATATTCATAAATATTTTAAACTTAAGCATTTGAAAGTTTAGAAAAAATGCAAATTTTAATTACACCTCTAGGCCAAACAAAGAAAATTCACTGCACACAAAGGGTGACCCCTGGAGCTGAGATTTGTTGTGTGTGACCATAATCAATTATTTAGAGAAAAACCATTTCCTCAAATTTTTCTCAACCATAAAAAATAAGGTACCTCCTCTGTAAACTCCCTCCAAAAACCCACCAAAAGAGGAACTGATAACTGATTGGGGTTGGATGTCCCCGAAAATCCAAGAATCTAGCAATTGAATCTCCTCCAAAAGAGCCCCCATGTGTGGAAAAAACCAAGTTTGACCATATCAAGCATTAAGGCATGCAAAACCACCCCCTAGATGCTCTCATAACCTCCAATAAAGTGAGTAAAAACTCCTATATGTTCTCCATAGGTTTGAGCAGCTGCTTTAATCACCCCTATATTCTTGCAAAGCATGACATCCCAATAACAAGCCATAATGTGTATTTACAAAGCATGACCCCTTCATTTTTTTCATTTAAAAGAGCAATTTGATTAAGTGCTTTATGATAACAACACTTAGTCAAATGCTTTACATTTATATTAAATGCAAAAAAAAATTATAAAGTCGACTATGTATGAGATGAATTACAAATATAACTCAAGTCCAAAGGAATCCTAAGCTTACACATACAAGGGGACATGAAAAAGTTAAGGCATAAAATCCCACATGCATATTAGTTTATTTGCAAAGTTTAAAAAACATAAGGAAAAAATGACTTTACCCATCGACATTTATTAGGGTTAAGAAACCCTAGCAAGCAAATACCGATGACAAAGCAAAAGGAAACATTTAACTTTAACCTTCAAAGATTCTGGAAGCTTTCCTCCCGCTGACATAGAGGTTTTCATGGAGGTTTTGCAGAATAAACAAAGGCTTTTCTTTGGAAATCATATGCCAAAAGGAAACACCTAGCCTGGGTAAGCCTTTGTTCATGAAATCTTTGCATTTCATTTTTACTTTCTATTAATAAAATGCCCTTTTGAGTTTTGTTGAGGAAGAAAATGATGAGAATATGTTGATTCTTGTGCATTTTTCTGCTAATGGTTTTCTTCATGGCCACAGCCTCATTTATTTGCAAACATTTTAGTTTGCTCTATCATTTATAGGAAACAATGAAAATGTCTCCTTACCCATGGTTTGCATATTCTTGCAATATTAGTGAATTAAAATGTTGTTTTAAGCTCCATTTATGTAGAAATGATGAGAATGTTTCAACTCTCCTATGTATTTCACATATCTTTTAAATGGCCACAACCATATATTGCTGGATAGGTACCAAACACTTTATTTCCAATTAAAGGCCGTTCTGGGTTCGTATGCAATTTTTATATAGTTCTTGCTCTGATGTGTAGTTGTTGAGGGTTTCGACTCTTTATGGCATTTTCTACATAGATTTTCCTTTAACATTTACTACATATTTCCTTTTACTGGCTTTCTAGCAGTTGTAGAAAGCATAAAAGAAATTCATCCTTCATGGCTATGACTTACACTCTTCATTGTAGGAATTCTAGGGCTCAATTTTCTTGAACAAATTCATGGCCATTTTGGGTCTATGGCCAAAGGTCTCTAGCTTGTATTCATGGCATTTTATTGTATTCTCATACCTTATGCATATGAGGGCTCTCTCTTCTCAATGTACTATGAAGGGTGCATGAGGGTTTCATTTCCCTGAATCCGGGTCTGCATTCTCATCATTACTATTGTCAAAACTTGAACCATACCATTAGCTTGAGATTAACACAAAAACATTTTTCGCTTGAGATAAAAAACACTATCCTTCAAAAACTTTATAAACTTTGTCCCTTTGACATCATTGGAAGACTGTCACTCATTTCTATCTGTATGAAAGGCTATGTCACCATGCTTGCACTATTATGACATCTTTTCTATGCACTACAATAAGAGTATCTCTTTAAGATCTTCACATAACTGCTTCAAGTGATTACAATATGATGTTCCTTAGTCTCTGTCATAGGAGAACAATTCATATTCTCACTTATAACTACTAAGAGGTATTCTAAATCTTATATGATTGAAGTGCTATTAGTATGAAACCCTTGAAAAGAGAATATTCCCTCCACTGTATACCATCTTCTATTCTTATTTATTCTCTATTGACTGTCCTCATATTAGTAAATCCTAGACGAGATAGAAAAAATGGTACTTCTTTGTTTTGAACATCACAGTCATTACTGTACCTTTCAAATTCTTCAAGAGTGCACTAAATACATAGTAACCCTTGAATGCAGTGATTGGTTTTATTTTATTTTTTAGCACTGTCTAATCATGGTATTCTTCTCTTTACTGAAAAAAGATTGTTAAGGCATTCATCTACATCATCATGTTTTCCATTTACATTACATTGTTCATTGTTCCCTTCATACCTGAAGGTTCTCTTATCTCAAACACTATAGAATAGTTATTTATCCTTTTTGAAAACACTATCCTTGATGCATATATTTCACTACTTAATGCTGATTGAAAATGCATTTCAATTACTCATTTGTAATAATGTGTATTTTGGTGTGCATGTTTTCTACACACGCCTCACCTTAGCAAGGAGCCCCCCTTCTTTCTGCTCCTAGCAGGTCATTTTTCCCTCTTCTGATTTTGTGTACCCCTATCTCCAAGTGCAAGTTGGCCCTAGGCTTGAAAATGATCAATTATCCCATTGGCCAAAATCACCTAGCTAGGTTCCACCAAGTCTTTTTCTTTTGTAGGCTAGACCTTGCAAGTTTCCCCTTTCTTTTCGCTCGGCATCTGTTGGCCTTGGTCAATCCATGTTTGTGGGTTTCTATTGGTCGGTCACCATTCCAGTCCATTGTTTACTTGTGGTCATGTCCCTACATCCACCTGACAAGCGGACCCCACACCCTTTTTTGTTGATGCGTCCTTCATGGTTCATGGACATGTAGTTGCGGGTCACCCTACATGAGTCTTCGTACCTGTTTCACTACTTTCGCAGCGGCCGCCCATTGCTGCCTTCCCACTTCACATGCCCACAGCCTGCCAATGTTGTTATCCTCTTGTAGGAATTGCCACAACATTGGTCGTCCACTTCCCCATCATTGCAGAAAAGGGAATTCACCTGTGGCATTCCACATGTCTCTCCTGCACTGCACTAACTTAACTACTCCTTAACGACATCCTTAATGGTACCTTCAGGTTGGTCCTTCACGGGAGAGCAGGTTGTTTCACTATCCATAACGGTTCCCATAAACGGATTTTCCACAACTAGCACACTTACTTTTAATCTCTGCGCCGCCCTGACCCCGAATGATGAAATCCTGAGTTAATGATGGAGTTTTCGCTTTGCAAGTGATGATGTTCAAGGATGGTCCCCACAGTCACTAATTATGTGGAACCCGTAATGTGGGCCTCAACTAGTCTTTTGCCATTTTCTCAATGGCATTCTTTGAACATATGCCCGTTGATTACAGTCTGTGCTCATGGTCTCACATTTTCTTCTCACATTGGCTTCATATGCAGGCTTTGCATACCCGTTTTCTATTGCATCCACCATTTAGGCGATGAATTTCTCTCACCATGGAACACCAACCTTGGACTCCCGTGCCATCATTCCCACTTGAACGATGATGTTACCGCCCTGGTACACAAGCATAAACTTTGCAACTTTGATGTGATTTCAAGCTATATGTTCATGCGTTCATCAGACACTGATTTAAAGTGGTTCCATGTTTTGAAGGATCGACCTATATTCTTCAACAAAGATACTTAAGGTGAAGAGTAGAGTTATGAGTAAAGTTTGTTGCCATGAAAAAAATTCACCCAAAATTCAGGCATAACATTGCAGTAGTGACTTTAAGGGTGGCATTTGAAAGTGTAGGATGAAGAAAGTATGCTTGGGGCAACATCAAATTTGAAGTTGGTGCTCCACGAAGTTTCAAATTGTGGGTTCTCCATAGGGTGGCAGTAGCCAAAAGGTCATTCCCTCACGGTGTCCTCCTCATAGTGGCCCGTGTCCTTGTCCCCACAGGCGGCGTTGATATGATATTCTCGTAAGTTTTTTTAAGAGAACACCCATTCAACTCGATGAGACCCACAATAGGTCAATGTTTTTAGAAATTCCAAGATCTTAGGTGTAGCTAACCAATCTTGAACATATATAGTATTCCAATGGACTCCATCTAGCTTGAGCATGAGGATTCTTTGAGGCAGTAAACACCACATTGTGACGGTCTGGTAAGTTTGGTTGAGACTCCCTTATGGGATTTTCTCTTGCCAGTGTCGCCTACACAACAGCCTCATATAGTTATCTCACTCCCTACTCCCACCCACTCTTCATAAGACTCAAGACTTAGTTTCTAAGAGGAAGGAAGGAAGGTAGAGTCTTGAAGAGTGTAATCTAATGGAGAATCTTCCAGACCACCTACTAAGCTTACACATGGGAATAATAATCAAAACCATCCACAGAACCATGTGCACCGTAGAATGTTCGTGCTCCTAAGGTAAGGTACCATCAATGATGCCTTTTAAATGGCAAGCAGGACAAAATTCCTACAACAAAGACTTAGGGTCCCTATGATGGTGGGAGCATGGGAGAGGGCATCCCATGATGAATTATGATGAGTTGCAGTAGCAATCAATCACTGGTCTACAAAAAATGAGTTCCCCGTGTGTCTTTAGTTTATCAAGATCTCAAATGGGTTTGGGGGGATGCATGACAAAACATTAATCTATTATTCCTAGTGGTTGGCATTACGAGCGAAGATTTGCATGATCAAAGAATGGTGAGCTACGTGATGCAACTATGCAATGGTTTGAGGAGCGAACATTGACGTTGCGGGCTCTGACTCCTTCGGTGCTAGCGGGAAATGTTATTTGTGTTTCCTTTAGTCTATTGTCATTATTCATGGTATCCTCATTCCCATGTCTTCCTACACTCTTGTGCCCATGGGTTCAAAATAGATTCCTCTCATGTGGGTTCAACCTATGTAGAAGGCTATCAATGCTCCACTATTTTCAAACAGCGTCGACACCTACGCCGTCCACATGCTTCCCACTTAGATTTCTCATTCTTGGGCCACTCCTTTGAGGGGTCCGACACCTTTGCAACTATTCAAGAAAGTATTTCCTTGCATTAAATCCATGTGAGCTAGCAACTATGGTTTATGTCGAGTGATTCTTTGTGCAACTGATGAGACTGCGAAGAAGCTTTATATAAGTGGTGGTGAGCGTGGTAACAAATTATAATACTTATAAGTTACGATATGAAAGGAATGTTAGGGTAGTGGTATTGTTGGTTGGTCTCTGGAAATGGTAGTAAACTCTTTGCTCACTGGAACAAGACAGGTTGGTGGTGTCATCTGGAACAAATGAAGACATATGTAATATCCCATCATTGGCATCACTTAAGAGCATCAGGGTGACCCTTTGCTTCTGCGAAATAATAGAAATTCCTTCTTCTCATGGATGGTGTTGGTAAATAACTCACCCACACTTGTGTCTAATTGAAAGGCCACAACCACATCTTAGGTATGGGGATCAAATTAGTCTCAGGGCCTGATAATGAAAAATAAATAAAGACAATGGACTATGTCACTAATAAGATGGTGCTCTTAAGGTAGGTATGTCAGTGCTATTAAGGGTGTCGGGTGGTAGGAGTGGGTTGTTGGATGAGATATTGAGATGTTGGCATTGGTGGATGAATTAAATACAATGCATTATATGATAGTATAAAATGGGAGATTTTAGTGGATATGAGTATCCAAAATGGATGGCATCAAGAGACCAAGATCTGAAAGTTTCAAATATCAATTCTATTACCTTGGGTCTTTCTTTTATGGAATCATTGCTATCCTGCTTGGGGGGAGCATGACATGCTCTAAGGATTGCATGAATGATTGATGTCATAAATAAAACATCAGAAGCTCATAGTCAGTAACAAAGCATATCAAGCGGTGGTAGTAATGTGGGTTTCTGTCAGCCCGAGGATGTTCTTCATGGCTTCCTTATCACATCCCATGGTGGTGATCATTCTATGGAGTTTTTGAATGTGGGATCTACTTTTGCAATGGCCATCAGTCTTCATTGTCGCTACTATGACGATCACCACATGTTGCCCCCCCTTCTTTGATTCGTGAGCGACTGCTCAGGTGGATTCCACATTTCATAATGTTGGTGTCTCCCATTTGCTTGCTTGGCTAACTCACACCTATCATCTATGGGGAATCTTATAGTGACAATCAAAATCCACAACAATGAGCCTGAGGAATTGGTGCATGAATCTTGGGTCATCAGATTCCTCTTCCCCAACAATCTATGAAGTTTTTGAGCTTAGTTTTTGACATAACAGACATATCCATAGGCTAGGAAATGATTATAGATTAGATAAAACAATCCCATGTTGTGGACCAACTGCTCATCAAATAAGCTTTTGGGATAATCCATCACATCCACAAAATAAAAAAGTCTCTAACCAGTGGTTTGCATATGGATATCATGTTGTGCTATTGAGCAGTTCAAAATTAAAATAATAATAGAACACTTTATATCTTCAAGATCGAAGAAGGATCTTGTGGAACTTCATACGTGGCTCTCCCTTCACCTTCGGCTGTGACTACAATGGTGTTTTAACACTAGCATCCCACCCATCCTTACCCGTGATATAGTGACAACCCACATCACTACGGGATCTGCACCTCTTACGGCCGCGTCACGCGCCTGTGACGGTGTACTAATGACATGGTCCTGCACTCTCTATCTCCTAGAAGGGGGCTTGGTCTAGATAAGGTTTGTGGGCCGATTCCTTAACGACATGATCATGGAGGGGGGTCTCCATGCCCTCAATTAATAAAGTAACAAAGCAGAGGGAGTGTTCGGTTGCATGCATTGTGTCAATCATATTCAACCCGGTGTCCTTAGCTTGGCTTTTCCTCATACCTGCTAAGAGAAAGAAAAGGAAAACCCTCTTTGATGAATTGAGGAGTAATTAATGAATGCTTGAGGTACCTCATGAGCCTCACCATAAAATCATCCAAAATATAAGGGATGTTCATTTCATGATGGGAGGGTTGTGATCCTTTGATTTTATTCCAATATCTAGGAATCTATAAATTTACAGGGGATTCTTCATTATGAAGATATTATAAATTCAATCATGGTAGTAAATGTTGTAATCTTAAATGAATCTTTATCACTTTAATGGGCCCTTAGGTGTTTTGATTGGAAAGGTTTACGGGATAAGGTTCATAAATAAAGGGACATGATTTGAATTCATCTAATGAGAAATTGTTAATCCTCCTTAGTTATTTGTTTTTCTACAGAAGTGAAAGGAAATTTGGGAAGGACCTATTGTAATTGAGAATGCCTAGTATGGAATCATGCATAAAGGAAGAGTTTCCCTCGATAATGTGAATAGATTAAGGTCCACTGGGGATGGATTTAAAGGAAGTACCATGGCCCCTTTGAAGTAGAGCCCGAGATTTAAGGAAAATCATTTCATGCTATTAATATGTGTGTGATGAATTATAAGAACCACGGGGAATTAAGAAGGAATGATTTTGGACCTGAAATGTTGTGATTTGTATTGTTGTCCTATTATCTAGATGTGATTAAGCCATTTAATTTCTCTTTTTGATTATTATTATGGCTTAGAAGATATGATAAGGCTATTTAAATTGTAGTTAAGCTACCATTTAAACTAAGCATTAAGTGGTCACACAAACACCAAAAGGTCGCCCATAAAATTCTATATCATTATTTGTATGATCTTAATTCAATCTACTATTTTGTATAGGGATTTGTTTATGAATGAAGATCATCAAAGGGGCTTGCTCTAGGAAGGGATTGCACATGATGGTTCATCTATGGGTCTACTTCTACATGACCGTCCATTATAATGTACCAAGGCTGACAAGGATTGCTAATAAAAAAAATGTCTACACAAACAACGATTAACTTGTCAAATGGACTGACAAACAGATGGTTGCATGCCAAAGAAGGACTAATCAATGCAAGGAAGTCTAATGGCTGCACAAGGAATCAAAGGTAAGGGGGGACTATTCTGTCTCTTATCAAATGATCACAATCTTTCAAGGGCTTCCCCATCAAATCAGGAGGTAGCTAAGCTGTCCCACAATAGTGAAAATCTGCAAACAGGGTCCGTTTGATCTAATGAAGAATGTTGCGAACACATCAAGTAAAAAGGTAGCCTTCAAACAGTTTTAGCTACAACAAAAGGGTAATCAGCTAGGGGATGAAAGTACAACACCTAGGCACTAAAAGACAAAATAGGAATGATACAAAAATGTATTTTAAATTCATTTATAATGGGGGTAGGTGAAACCCTAATGTAAGGTAAATCTGAGCCATTCATTGTAAATCAATCCCAACCATTCATTTGGGCTTTGGAAAACTATAAATAGGGGTCTCCCCATCATTTGTAAAGGGTTGGAGAGTTGGTGTAAAGACATTCTGTAACAATAGAGAGCTACTTTGCATGATTTATGGGTGTTTCTCTTAAGTTTTTTCATTATGCATGCATGGTTGTACTTCCATGTTAGATTAAGTTTGTAGTTTCTTGAGTGGATGTGATAATGGAAATTTTTGTTATGGTTTCTAATTAACTTTCAGCCCATACTTTTAGCACTTTTTGATGACAAACTACTATGTAAAGTTAGCTTGGGCTTCTTTATTTCAATGTTGCAACTTAGTTCAATTGCATGTTCATGATGTGCATGTGCAATCTAAAAATATGCAATCCTTAGAAGATTGCATTGGTTTTGTGCAGCTGTAGGCTTTTCTTGGTCAAACAAAACATAGTTTAGGAAGTTTTTCTATTGTAGCAGCCTCCATGATTACTGTTCATTCATAATTTTGGTCTAGGAACTTCTCCCTTTCCCTTCCCTTTTTTCCTTTTTTTAATAGTGACTTTGAACAAGGTTCATTGCACATTGTAAAGCCTAATCTAAACCTAAAATAGGAGTCCTAGACTATTGTTTTGAACTTGTAGCAATTACACATCAATTTCACACCTTAAGAACTTCATTTGTAGACCCAACTTTCCACAGTTCGTAACTCATCCATAAGTCAGCCTCGTGATTACCAGAAAGTCACATGAAACAACTAAGATATTCCAAGCACTTTCAATACCTGACATTAGAGACCTTGGGATAGTGTTTTTCAATTTGATTGTGGAAGACTTTATTTCAAGAGAGGTGATGCACCTATGCGTTACCTGTGTTGAGAAGTGCATAAAAAACACATCAACAAATTTGGTGCTAGAAGGAGGGTTGGCATGTTGAGGCCACAAAGTTGGAAATTTGAAGTTGAAAAGAACACTCAAGCAAATATATGAGATAGGAAGGTCTCCCCATATGCTGGAATTTTAAAATCAGAAAATTTTGAAGGCAATCAAGAACAAGAGATGAGTTGAAATGGAGCAACATTCATAAATCAACATCACTCAACTACATGTAGATTTGAATAGAAGATTGAGGAGACCATTGCAACAATTCACATTAGTAGAAAAGTCTAGAATCCATGGTACATGTAGGCACAATGAATTGGTATGTTTGACATTCTTGAACAGGATTGAAAGAGTCTTGCAAGGAGAAATTCCCTTTTGGGAAATATATCAACCTTTAGCCCTTGCAGCCCTAGAGGAAGAGTTGAAAACCATGGCATCTAAGGCATTCAAGGAGCTAATCCAAGAGTGTTTGGGTAGCAAAGATGGACCAAGATTGGAGGAGATATTGATGTCTAGTTGGTGCAGATTTCACAATGCACCTCACTCGGAATTAACTTGTTCATCATGTGCAAACATCATCACTCAAGTCAAGGGCTGCTTGAACAAGTTGGAGTAGCCAAATTTCAATGAGGATGAGCCATCCCATGAGGAAAAAGAGCTGTCAATAGCAGAAGGACAACAAAGTAAAGATGAACCAATAAATTTGACACAAGCTAGTGCTGGCCCAACAAACATAGAAGCTAAAAATTAAGAGGAAGAAGGTAATTTCTTGGGGACGTCGAGAAGCTCTGATGAAAGTTCACTCTACAAGGAATCAAAAGGTTTGTTTCCCAACAAAAAAGAGTAGTCCTTCACATGAGAAAAGGAGCCATTGGCAGTTGATGAATGAACAAAATTTGTAGCAACACATGTTGAGGAAGCTCATGAAGATGCTAAAAATTAGGAGGAAGAGGCTGAAAGCCTAGGGATAGCAGAAAATGATAATGAATGCATAAGTGAAATAAGATTAGAAGACCTCTCCTACAGGAATGAAAATGACCAAGCATATGAAAATAACGATTTGGGGGAGTGGGAACAATCATATGCTATGGTTGTCCACAATTCGACTTCCTTCCCAAGTGATGATGAGGACCCAATTGTGGAAAGATACAACCAACTTGTTTCAAGACTAGCAAGGGATTGGTCTGAGCTAAAATATCAAGTGGATTTGGAGGTGCTATTAATCCTGAATTGGTGTAGGCTCCATAATTCATTGCACTCGAAGTTCACATGCGAACTATGCCAAGAGGCCATTGAACAAGTCAAAGAAAAAATGGGGCAGTCAAGTGCACTGCCTCCTATAGCTGCTTTCAGAATTGAATGTTAGGATCAAGAGTCAGAACCAAGTTATAATTCTACTAAATTCAGCCCTCATGAGGATGTCGGGGCAGCAATAGAAGGACAATGACAACATTTAGAGCTTCCAAACAATGAAGCAGAGCACACTGAGGTGTTGCTCATCGGACATCAAGAACCCTTTCCTCTTGAAGAGCATTTACACACCATGGATGATAGGCTTTATGGGGAGTCCTTGGAGGGAAATCACATAGTAAATTTTGGCCCCCTTGATGAGGTACCGTCCATTGATGACTTCTTTCTTTTAGGAGTTGTATTGCAAAGGTATGCCAACACTGAAGAAGAATACATCTCAGAAGATGGGGGTGATGAAGGCCTACTTTCTGAACCTCTAGATAGCGAATCATTAGAGTTTCTAGATTGGGAGAGGAACTCTTTCTCCATCTACAATGATAGTGAACAAGAGGAAATGAGCAGACGTCATGATGAGATACATGAACTAGAAAAGGAGGAAGAGAAAGGTGGGGGTGTTTTGATGACTGCTAATAAGTATGACACACCTGACCAATTATAGGATACAACTCAGAGTCTTGCCACCTTGACCATAGTTGATTCTATTTCACATTCAAAAGGATGCAATAAGATAAATTTGTGCATGTCATGTTCTCATGACATTGAGCATCATAAAAATAAGGTCACCACCTAGGGAAGAAATGGGATACCATGCTGCCTTTTGAGAATGACAATCAAGTGGACACCAGGTTTGTAGAAGATTAGTGAGACAAAGTCTATCTCCTCGAGGAACAATTTATAGGGATTTCCAATCCCACCCGAAGGTTGGAAGGGGTGCTTGCTGCCCTGTTCTCCCAGCCTTATGCAAGCTTAATGTTCAAAGTGTTGCGCCATCTGGTGCCTCCATCCAAAGCTGCCAATGCACCTATCGGTGATGTAGTGCTTGCTCTTGACTGTCAAACATTGCCACATTTGCATGATGACATCTAGGTTCTATATTTCCTTTCTGCTATGAATACTTACTATTGTGCTTATCATTTTGATTATGGGAGTGAGGGGAGATAGACATATTTATGGATCAACCATGAGCTTAGTGAATCACCTCAATTGCTTATTTTTCATGATGATGTGATTGAATTTGAATGCTACTATGTTGAACTTTATTTTTTTGAATATTAAGATAAATTTGCATGGCTTAGAACTGTGATGATTTCCCTTATGCTTGTGCATGCATTACGAGGTTCAACTAGCATAAACATTAGTTTTCTTTGCCTGAGTACAGTTCTTTGTAAATGTCTTTGTACATAATTCATTTTGGGTAATGTAGGTTTAATGTACATACCTCGAGTTCATATATATAGTCCTGTTTTCCTGCTTTTGTTAGAGTAGTTGGTTTGCTATAGGTTAGACTTGATTTAGAGTAGTTTCCTTGCTGTTGCTTTCGCTTTCCTGCAATGGGTTAGTTTAGGTGTTTTACTCTTGTTTTGCTGCCGCTTTGTTACTACTTTGCTTAGGGTCCATGTACCTTTAGCTAGGAATATTTGTGCACACAACGACCATACTTACTACCTGGGACTGTTCTATGTATTTCTTCATCAAACTCTAATCAAGTTTTTAGAGTGGACGGTGAGGATCTTCTGTTAGTGTCAGGTGATCCGAGTATTTGATTCGAAGGGGGTAAGCTGGTGGTTAGTCTCATTCCTGATGTATTCTAAAATCTTACAGTTCTTACACATTTTAAGAATATGGAGGTTGTTGTAGGCCCTTTTACAAAGTCTAGTTAAGTGAAAAATCTAAAATTCTACTTCAGTGCCACTGTGATTCTTAGTCCTAAGCATGAGCTTTATTGCTTATGGGTTGAAATAAAATAATTGAAAAGAGAAAATCAAAAGAAAAGAAATGAAAGAAAAGAAAAGCAAGGAATTGAAAATAAAAAGAAAGAAAATTCAAATTTTCAAGGGTATTCAGCAACTCTACCGGGGCTATGGACGCCTGGTTGGCAGTAGAGCAATGTTCGGGAGAATCACAATGACAACCTCGTCGGGGCTATGTACGCTTGGCTGGCAGTAGAGCAATGTTTCAGAGAATCACAATGACAACCTCATCGGGGCTATGGACGCCTGATTGGCATCGAGGCAATGTCCAGGATGCTTTTGGAATTAGAATGAAGTACGTATCTTAACTGGACATAGCTCAGGTTCTTGTAGCAATTGAAGGATGGGAATTAACACATATACACAAAGTTGGATTTTTAGCATACTGAAGGTTAGGTTAACAAGTGGTTTTGATCCTTTGGTTGAGCATCTAGTTTTTTTTCCCTAGCGTTAGGATCAGAACTAGAGATTTTGGGTTTGTGATTCTAGTTTTTCATTGAAATGCTCTGGAGCATTTCCGTAGTGAGTTGTCATTTGTTGCGCATGTTTTGCATACACACCCCACCTACAACAGGGACCTGTTGTGCAATTTTGTGCACACACACCCCCTGGAAGCAGGGACCCTCTTTTGCTTCGGTTTTGGTGTTTTGGCCCTTTCTTTTAAGGTGATGTTATTTAGGCATGTGCTTTAAAGTTTATTTTGAATTCCTTAGTGTTTCCCCCTAGGTTATTCATTGAAAATATTAAGTTTTGGATGAATTTCGGGCTTTTTCCCTAATTCAGGATTTTCCACCCTAGTCGGATTTTCCCAGATCCTGCTTGGACTTCGGTTTTGCACCGTGATTCGGGGATTTTCAATCTTCGTGGATTTCTACGTGGTTTGGATTTTATCGGATTCTGCCCTATCGTCAGCTTCCCGGGTTTCATGTTTGTCTTGTCGGTTGCATTAATGGCTTCAAACGTGCTTTGAAGGCCTAATTTTACTTGATTTCTGAGATCTTTTGTGCCATTATGCTCACTATTTTCCATTGTCTGTGTCGAGCTACATCCTTAGTGTTTGTTATTGAGGCTTTTGGCTTTCATTGACTTCATTTTGGGGCGTTCGGGCTTGAACTATTTGATTTGGTGGCTATTTCTTGGGTGTTCTCACCTCTGTTCTTTGTGGGCACCATTGGGCTTCGCGATTGCTGGTTCTGGGGTCAATTTCCACTTCATAATGGTGTGTGTCTGATTACCCTACCTTTGATTGAGAATTATGTATGGCACTTTGGGGTTATGAGAGTGATCATACCATGCTAGTGTTGTTCAGTTTTGCATCCTTTGTCATCTCCTAGGTGAGTCTTGAACTCATGTATCCATCTGCATTTTAATGAATCTTGCCTGAGAGTAATTAGTAAACCCTAGTGATGACTCAACAGTGAAACAACTAAATTCTGAGGTTTCCTATGTGCTAATGGTAGATGAATAAGGTTCAGACGTAGTGTAGTGCCATATCAGGTGATTTCATTTTAAGATTGACCTAGAATGCAAAGAAAATTCATGAAAGGTCCGTTCCCAACTTTCCCTAAGATAAACTTTTTGTAATCCATAGTTGGTTCAGTGTTTGGATGAAATCGGGACTCTCCATCCCTTCTAGATCCCCTTCGCTGTGACTGTTCGAGATAGCTGAGATATCATATTGACCACCTTGAGTTTTGCTGAAGTGGTCTTCCTAGGTTCGTGTTGGATTGCCGTGACACTATCATTTTTTCACTGTTGAAATCTTGTATGCATATCAGTCGGTGAGACCTTTGCTTTCACTAAGACCTCACCCTGCGAGGAGATGTCTCATCAACATGCTTGTTCATATTACCTTTTGGAAAGACAAGTCCTTGTCACCAAGAGGTCATAGCAGGATCCAGTAGCTTTACCGATATTCGTTTGCTTCATCAAGACATCCATCCTTCGGTGAGACTTCCCACCAAGCACTTTCCACTTTCATTGAGCTTTGTTCTTTTCAGTCGCTGTAACCCTTCAAAGTCGGGGAGATGTCATGTAGGTCATTCTATGTCTTGCTGAAGCCCTTCATAGGTTTGTATTAGGTCACCAGGACACTGTAATTCTCATGCCAAAAGTCTTTCTGTCGGAAAGACAAGTCCTTGTCACCAAGATCTCATAGCAGGTTCCTTTCATCTTGCCGATCTTTTGTTCTATCGCTGGGACTTTCCCTTTCGGCAAGACCTTTCGCCAAATGTATCCTACTCTTTCCAAGTGACCTTCTATCAGGGAGACATTCATGCTTCACTGAGACCTTACTGCGAGCTCCCTACTCTTGCTGAAATCTTCGCTTTCAGCGAAACTCTTAATAATTGCCAAGACTTCATAGCGAAACTTTTCTCTTGGCGAGCCCTGGTCTTCTATCAGGGTGACTTCTTAATGTTGGCGAGAGGTTATGTTGATAAATCTCTTCATCAGCGAGACATAATGTAGTCACTGGGACCTCTAACATAACTCAAACGCTTCACCAAAAACCTTCCTAGGTTCATTTTCGTTCGCCATGACAATATCTTTCTCACACCGAAGGTCTCTCGTGTTCTACCACTAGTCAGGAAAAAAAGGAGAGGTCGCTGAGACCCTACCCTGACTACCCACTGGTCACACTGAGATGTTCCTCATTGATGTTCGACAAGACTCTATAAGTTCACTGAGACGTCATATAAATAAAATTTGGCCTGGCTGAAGGGATTACTTAAACTCTGATAGTCAGTGAGACAAGGGCGATCCACTGTGACTTTATACCGAAGAAAATCTCTCATCGACATGACTTTCATATTCGCTTTCAGCAAGCCGTGCCCCATTCGGCGTGACCTCTTTCTGAATGAAATTTGTTTGGCCGAAATATACTCATTTGCTTCGCTAAGACTTCCCCCTAGTCAACGAACCCATCTCCATTAAGTTTTTCCATTTACAATGTCATGCCCAAAAACCCTAAACACTTTTGTTCAAAGTTCTATGTTAATGATCCAAATATAACCGCTTAGGAACACATCAGAATCTTTCAGACTAGCCTCAAGGATAGAGGGATAAACCATGAGGATGAAGCTTGTAGATTATTTCCTAATTCACTAGGGGAAGATGCATTCTATTGGTATAACCACTTACCTATTGGGTCTATCCAGTATTGGACTGAGGTAGAAGCTGCCTTTTTACAAAAAATTTGAATACCCATTAGTTCCAATGAGCTCTACCGTTAGTTCACTAATGTTAAAAGAGAGGTCAATGAGCCTATAGGGTCATTCAAGAATAGGTTTCATCATGCTTATACCAAACTACAGGCCCCTTATGCTGTTGATGAACCCACTGCTCTAGAAGTTTATTACGAAGGAGTCGATAGTTTGACAACTACCTTTACGAAGTGGAGTAATAATCCTCCTGCTAGTCTGCTCGATGCATATGCAGAAGCTATGAAACTTAGCACTAATCTAAGGAAACATTTGTCTGGGCCTTTACCCTCATTAGGACCTGTTGCTCACCCTGGACAAGTTCCAATTGTCAACCAGGCTTTGGAAAACCATAGTCCTATCATGAATTCGATACCTCAGTTGCCTCTGGTTCCTCACCCAGGGCCTCTTATGGGACAAATGTTATCCACGATGAATTACCCCCAACAAAATGTGAATCAACCCCTACATACCCAGCTTTAGGTTAGTCATCCTTCATACCTATAGAATTTTGAAGTCTTAAACCAGTCACTAAATACCAATGTTGTAGTAGGATATTCCAGAGTAATGTGAATCAGCATCCATACAGTAATCCTGACAAGCAGAGACTAGATGAATTATCTGAACAAATAAAGAATTTGAGTATGGAGGTGACTTACTTGAGGAATTAGAACAATCAGTTGCAAGTTGCTCAGAGAAACATGCAGTCTAATCAAAACAGAGAGAACCCACAAGGACAACACTTTGATAGAGGGAAACGTCAGGACAGAGGTTACAACAATGATAGAGGATATAATAATGACAAAAGGTAGAACTATGACAAGGGACAATCATCAGGTCAGAACTTTGATAGAGGTCAAGGTGTTGGACAAGGTTTTGAGAGAAGACAGCAGTCAGGACATAATAGAACCTGAAACATAGGGCCCAACAATGGAGGAGTCCCCACCCCATTGGATCAACCAGTCAGTCAACCTGTTAATTAGTCTGCCAATCGATCAGTTAATCAAGAAAAGCCTCCCAGTGGTGTATATCTGGCTAAGGCCACTTTATCAGGATGGTGTAGGCTCCACAAGACTAGTCAACATTCTGAGCTAGACTATCAAGAATTCCAAATAGTAGCCTCAATCTTTCAGTATGAAGTAGAGAACAATACAAGCTGTTAGGAAATAGTACCTTCTATTCCTTATGATTCACCAGTATTGAGATTAAACCATGCTCCTTTTTTGCAAAGTGAGGACAATGTACCTGGAAAGGACTCAGACCAGTTGGAGGGTGAGGCAGACCAAGTATGCAATGGAGATGAAATGACACAACTATTTGATGAGAATCCAGTGAATGAAATTGGTCTCAGAGATGAAGACGAAGCTTGTATTGAAGAAGTATAGACCTTCTAGAGGCCTATCAAGAGGTATGACTTGAGAGAACTACTACACAAGCACCCACAGGCTGGAGGCCCCTTTACTACTGCTATCCCACTAAATAATTTCAACACGCCTTCGGACCCTAATGCTAGCAATAATCCCTCACTGCCCCTAGTTTACAGGCAATATTTATCTCAAGATCCAGGAGATGCCGATGTGCAAAAGGGAAGAAATGTTAATAGAAATAAAGAAAAGATGGTGGCGTACCTGAGGGAGACCCCCACTGATTTAAATGAAGAAAAATTGGCCATGTATGTTGCTAAAGAACTCTAGAAATTGAAGGTAAATCTATCTGCATTTGAGCTTTTAAGAGTTCCATCCATTAGGAATGCAGTCTTAGGTTCTTATGATGCAAGTTCCATGTCGCAAGGTAAATCAGTTAGCAAGAATGTCTATAGAGTATCTAGTTCTTAGCGAATAGGAGGGAAAAATCAGTCTCATGATCAAGTCCATATGCCCCCTAGAGATACTGGGAAAGAAAAAGATAAATCTCAAGTTGCTCAAGTAGATACTCCCTTAACTCCGTTTCAAGGGAAAATAGACACACCCCCATTCTTGATTTTTGTCCGCGTATTTGGCAAGAATTTACATAATTATTTGCTGGATTCTGGTGTTTCAACCAATGTTATTCCCCTTGGTGTCTGTAGAGCTATGGGAATTACCCCTACTGATTCTCAAAAGAAAGTCACACAGTTGGATAGGACTGAAGTCAATGTTGTAGGATAGCTAAACATGATTCATATGTAGATTGCTTCTGACCGTAGGATCCAATAGGTTATCAATATATATGTAGCTGACATACCTGATGCATACTGTAGACACCTAAAAATGCTCTGGAGAATCTAATTAATTAAATATGACTTATTTGATTAATTAATCTTAAATTCATCTACTTAATAATTAAATAGAAATATTTATTTATATTAAGTTCATTATTAATTCTTCTATTTTTCTCCTAATTAAATAAACAAAATTAAAAACTTTGTTTTATTTAATTATTATCATTTTTATCATATTATTTCTCTCTTAATTAAATAACAAAATTAAAAACTTTGTTTTATTTAATTATCATTATTATCACTTCTTTTATAAATTAAATACACAACTTAAATAATTTGTGTTATTTAATTACCTCATCACATTTCTTCTTAATTAAATAAAGATATCTAAAATCTTTTATTTAATTATCATTTTCCTTTTGTTTTAATTTAATAAACAAACCCTATAGTTTGATTTATTAAATTATTCAATCCTCTTTTTGCTAAATTTAAATGAATTAAAATTATTTAAATTAATGCATAAATCATTTACCACTATTCACTCACCAATAAAATTAAATTTTCAAAATTTAATTAATTCTACTGTCATTCATGGGAAGAGCTTTGGGGACAAACCTGCAGGAAGTCCTCTCAACCTTCTTCCTCCAATCTTCCCTCTCATCTTGCCTGGTGTTTTCATGGGGAGAAACAATCCTCCATGATCAGCTCCATCTTCTCATCCCATGCCATTCAATTCTCCAGATTGAATCCCAGCCTCTTATCTCGTATCCCTATGCAAATGTGCTGCCGTGAAAGCTATAAATACAACTCTTTGGCTACAGGAAAGAAGATCCCAACTTATGCAATCTTACTCTGCAGGTTTTCCAAAGCATCCAACATTCATCTAACATTCAAGCATCCAGCATCCATCCAGCCTCCATCCAGCATCTAGCATTTGCAGTCATGGCTGTAATCATAGTAGTTTTAATTGTTTAAACATATAGGAAATATAATAGTTCATTTCTCATTCTCTAAGTGTCATTTCAATAGTTTAATTAGCTTCTAAATCTGAGAGCAAAGTAGATTAGAGAGATCTTTAGAGTTAGAGAGCAATAGGATAGATTTTTGAAGATTTCTAGTTTAAATTAGCTTAATTTTCTTGAATCTTAGATGTAATGTCCTATTTAGAAGTGTAGAAGCATGTTTAGTTTGTTTTCCTCATTCTACCACTTACAAATTGGCACCCATCGTGGGGCATAACCCCATATTTTGCTTATTTTTGAGAAAAGTGTCTTACAGGTATCAGCATGATAGTTTTCATGGAACCGTGACTTTTTGCAGCATGCCAGTTGGATTTTATAGTGCGCCAGTGGTCTGTTTCAGCACGCCGGGTTTCTGTTGTAGTGCGTCGTGTAACTGTTTCAGCGCACCGCGTCACTGTCCTTAAAATCATTTTTTTTAATCTGGATCCGATGCGTCCGCGGCCAAATTTTGTTTTTGTCTAATTTTTGATTAAAATTTACCAATCCTAGGATAGCAAATGGATAAAATTTATCAATCCTAGGATAGAAATGGATAAAAATTCATCAATCCTAGGATAGAAACTTCACAATTTCTTGTGGGATTAAAAATTGAACATCTTGCTTTTATGGAGCAATATCTCCATGTAGATTAAACTAATTTATCTTTTGGGTTTTAAAAAGAACAACTTCTTTGTTGTGATTGGGTGATAGGTTTATGCTCTCCCCTTTACTGGGTGCATCAGAATACCACACTCACTTTTCTTTATGCATTTTTAAAACTTTTTTAAAAACCTTTAGACAAGCCTGCTGTAGTGGGAAAAAGTACTCACCCTACGGGAATGACCTGAGTGGGGACAACCAAAAGCCATGGTATTCCAACCCACTTAAAAATTTATGTGAATTTGGGGAAACCCTCTTTCAACGGAAGTGTGCATGATAACCATCCCCAAAATCTTTGTTTTAAAGATTGGGAGGTCTCTCGAGGGAGTTTATCCATTTTTCGCTCTGAACGGAAACCCTATCTAAGAACCTAGAAATAGAAGCATGCTTGTCAGTTTCTAAACATTGTAATACTTGGCAGTGCAGGGGCGGGGAAGAATCTACCCTCAAGCACTCACCATATAATTGTCAAGGACTATTTGCTTAGGGGATCTGGTATCCACTTCCGTCACTTTGAGTATGCACCTGGAAAAGACAAAAACACAGGCGCCCTCTAGGGGGTGACATGGCTATGTGAGTCGATGCAATTCCAATCTATGGGCCGTTCGAGTATATAACGATGAACTTTTGTCTCTAGGAGTGAGTCTATCTGAAGTATCTTATATGTTATAAATTAGTGAAAATCAAGAAGAATCATGCTTGATTCTTAAAGAACATACACTATCTGTTTAGATTCTAGGATTTTAAAGTCAACCATTCTATTCTTGCTTCTTGTGTTTTCTCTCATTAAATTCATATAAGATCATCAAAAAAAAAAAAAATCAAAATCAAATATCTTGTGAAATTCTCATGATTCGAGATTGGGTATCCACCAAATTTGTGAAGAAATTTCTTGTCAAACGAATCAGAAAACCAAAGAAAACACTTACATACAAACAACTTCTGAGAAGGCAACGATTCTTATATCAAAGCAGGAAAGTTCTATTCCAACATAAGACTTTTATTCATAGGTATCATGATTTCTCTAGAGGTTATACAGACGACTATGCTGTAGCTCCCTTAGATTCACAAGCATTTTATCAAAGAAGAGCTCTTAGGCAACACCACAATCACAGTCAAAGAATTCGTCCAAAATACATACCACAACCAGCGATACAATACGATACTAGACCAAGTGAGTTTCATAGAATAAGATAGTTTTCTGTCTTAACACCTCATGGTTCTGTTTGAGTGCTTTGGGTCTCTGTTTTAGCACTTTGGGTCTCTATTTTAGCATGTCGCTGGTCTGTTTTAGCACTTTGGGTCTCTGTTTTAGCACGTCGCTGGTCTGTTTTAGCACTTTGGGTCTCTGTTTTAGCGTGTCACTGGTCTATTTTAGCACTTTGGGTCTCTATTTTAGTGTGTAGATGGTCTATTTTAGCGCTTTGGGTCTCTATTCTAGCGCGTCACTGGTCTATTATAGCGCGTCCCAGCTCTGTTTTAGCGCTCTGGAAAGTCAGAAAAATAGAGAGTTAGTAAGATAGTTTGTCAGTTTACCCATATCAAAAACAAGGTTTTCATCAGTCCAAAACATTTTTTTCATAGTCCAAATCATACAAAAGGAAAAACTTTACTATTACGCCTAGATCTTGAAACATCTTACAAAGTGTCCTTATCACTAAATCTGAGATTTTTTGTCAAAGTTTCCCTATCAAGGATTTTTTTTATCATCCTTCCATCATGAAACTAAGACATGACTAAATTAGATTTTAAATCAAAAACCTCGACACTTATTCAGTCAAAAATCCAAGATCAGAGTCTAGAGTAAAAAGTTTGTATGCCTATTTTTACACGATTAGCATATCAAAGACAACAACAAGAAGAAAACGAAAGAATAGCAACCATGGCTGAAGAAAACCCTTGGGGACGATATAGCAACACTAATCCTCTCACTAATTCACAAGAGAAAGAAATAACTGTAGAAGAAATCGAGAAAGTTCAACAAGACCCTCATTTCCATAAATTTATGGAAAAGATGCTAGAGCAAGATATGGAAAAGTATATTCTATTATTAGCTGACAAAGGTGCTAAACCTCCTAAAGACTTTGATGTCAATCAACTCAAGGAAACAACCACACCTAACTCAACTAGTATAGAAAATCCAAATCAAATAGATGCTTTGACGAAACAAATCCAACAATTACAATTACAGTTCCAAAATATCCAACAAGAGCCAACAAAATGATATTCCTTACAAGACATTTGCCCTTATCCATTCGACCCAAGCATTAACATGATACCATTTCCACGGTATTGTGAATACCTGACGTACAACAAATACAATGGAAGAACCAATCCATTTGATCACGTACGGGAATTTCGAGCCATGAGCGTAGAGTTTGCACACGAAGGCTCTTACTTACTATGATTATTTCCAAGAAGCTTAGGAAACACTTGCATGGAGTGGTTTTCTAAATTGGAACCCGAGATCCAATCTTTTTAAGAACTGATCAATAGGTTCATAACACACTTCTCATTCAACATCCAACATGGGGTGACCTTAAAAGAACTCTACAACACCAAACAAGCAAAGGGTGAAAAGTTTCTTTCCTTTCTACATCGATGGAGAAGGCTATTTGCTAAATACCCTAGATCTATTCCTGAAGAAAAGAAGATAGAGATGTTCATTGATAACCTAGTAGATGACATGAATTACCGATTGGACTTACAATGTCCATCTACATTTGAACAAGTTATCGAAAAGGGGCTCAAAATCGAAGAGGCTCTAATCAAAAGAGGAACAATCAAACACTTCATTGAAGGTTCAAACAATAACAATTCCTCTAACAACAACAATGAAAAGCCCAGATTTTGGCAAAAGAATAAGAATACTGATACCATGATCGATACACACACATCTAAACCAGTATTCACCTTGACACCAACCACTACAAACAAACAAAACAATGGTCTTAATGTCAAACAAAGTAGTGATCAAGGAAATAATCAAAACAGTGGAGAAACAAAAACCCAATCATTCCAACGACCATCCAATAAACAAAAATTCACGCCATTAGGGCAATCATTGGAATCAGTCCTCAAAGAACTTTTAGATGAAAAAATTATTCAAGTACAAGAGGCTAGAAAGTGGGACCCTCAAGTCAAACCATCATGGTGGAATGACTTGCATTACTGTCACTACCATCAGAAAAAGGCCACATGACTAAAAATTGTTGGCAGTTAAAACATGCGGTACAAGACCTCATAGATCAAAAGAAAGTATTTGTAGAGGGTCACCAAATAAACAAAGATCATACAACATTCAAAAATCCTCTACCCAATTATCAGAAGGGAGAATCCTCTTCCGCAAACACCAAAGGTATGAATGTCAGTTATGTTTATGACACAACAATCCTTTGTTTTTCTGCTGCCAAAGAGGATGAGGAGTTATGCAATCAAATCAATCAAAACAATGACATTACATCTACTAATTTGGTACAACATATGGAAAAATCTGAAAACCAAATTAACGTAATCACACTCAAAGGGAAACAAGAGTACCAACCAGTTAATGCCACAACAAGGGCACAATCTAAAGTTATATTGAAAGGAGCATCATTATCATCCCCATCTGTGGATCCTTCCTCTAATCAATATAATCTCATTGATCAATTACAGAAAATACCATTTCAAATATCCATCTTGGAACTTCTAAAGATTTCCCCATCACACAAAGAGGTTCTTGAGCAAGCTCTTGTATCAACCATGGTACCTAACAATTTGGATGTATGTCAATTCCAAGCTATGGTGGGACATCTATTTGCACCTCATTGCCTTTCATTTTCTGAACATGATGATGTATCACTCACCCATCCACATAATTCTACCCTTCACATTGAAGTCCTCATCCATAAACACCGTGTAAAGTGTGTCCTGATAGATGGAGGGGCTGGTTTAAATATTTGTACCTTAAAGTTGATTCGTGCACTAGGATACTCAAATGAAGCCATTGATACAAGAAGAAAAATCACAATCAAAGCATATGATGAGGAAGAAAGATTCTCTAAAGGGTTGATCATATTACCCATTCAAGTGGGACCTATTGTCCAAAATGTGGTTTGTCAAGTCTTAGATAGGGAACTGACATACAACATACTGTTGGGATGTCCTTGGATTCATGATATGCAAGCAGTACCTTCCACCTATCATCAGTGCCTGAAATTTCCTGTCAATGGATAGGAGGTAACAATCACAGTAGACTATAATGACACCCAAGCTTGTCATACATTGAAAACATCTCAGGACACATTGGTACCTCACAATAGAGAAGTTAGCACATCAGATTCATCTAAGGATGAGAAACAACAAAGCTTCATATCAAAGTGGCTTCCAAGATAACAAAAATCACAAGAGATCAAAGTGGCACAATCTAACCCTTCAAATGTTGAAGAACAATTGGCTTCACTCTCACACCAATTCACCAACAAAGTACAAATAAGTGACAAAGGAATAAGTGAATATGGTGTTGGACACTCTTTCCATCTATCACAGATGTTACCCTCCTTACAAACGTATGGACAGCCATCTACAATCACCCAAAATTCAGCACAATCTACAACGACATTAGATGGTAGATTTGTAAAAGCAGGGAACTTCGATGAAGAATTAGAAGATAAGGCTATTCTAAATTGGCTTTATAGGGATGAGGAAGCTTCCACTTCCATTAGTAATATCATAGAGACAAATCAATATGGAAAGGGAAAAACTATTCTAGAGAAGATGGGATATTCAGGACAGGGACCTCTTGGGTTAAGGAAACAAGGCATAACAGAACCAATCCAGCCTCTCACACTCCAACATAAAGATAAAACTGGACTAGGATACACAAAAGAAGCAAGGGCAAAACTCGCCAATAAAACTGTGGAGCATATTCTTCAAATAAAAGATAATTCTGAAACAGATTCAAATGAATATGAGTGGGACAACTTATCAGATGTTTCCTATGAGGATATTCAGATCGATGTTATCAAAAAGTATACCCCCAAATGTGAGGAGGGTCAAAGCTCGAGTTTTAATCCTATTGTCTTTGAAACACAAAATTTTGATGACTCAAGTGAAGATGAACGGACATCGATTGAGATAAATGATGTGGAAGAAAATACCTTCGTAGGCCTCGACATAACCATTAACAACCTGGACGACATTTCCGTCCGAGCTTTCACAATCGCTAACCTCAACCCATCTAATGATTCATTGCCTTTACTACATCTCGAGCTTATCGAGTGGGAACCCCAACACCCCATCAATCTCCCTGTTTTTGACAATGATTCTGCTATTATTAACTACCTTTGTTGTGAGGAATCCGATACTTGTTCTACCAATGCTTCTTTTAACGACGCTTTTAGGCAGGAGGATGCCAAGCCTTCCAGTTGCAAAAATATGGAAATAAAAAAGGGATCTAATGGTGAAAACCATTCTATGGCAGTATTTGATCCTAAAATAGTAAAAACAAAGAACGCATCCAATGGTGAAAACCTCATTGAGGCACCAAAGGATGGAAGGCTTTGACATCCTCCCACAACATTACCATGAAAGATCATCAGTATTGATAGAACCCACACTTGATATTGGCACAAAGAGAAAAGTAAGAATACACACCTAGCAGCATCCATGAATGATACGAAAAGCCGATTTTATCAAATTCTTTGAAGAATGATGCATCATTTTGCTTGGTCACACTCCCATTACGCCATTTAGACACGATCTCATTATGCATCACTTATCCTTACCACCGGCACTAAACCAAGAAAACAAAAATCATAGAAAAATGCATCCACTTTGTTGCATTTATTGGTAAAACACGAAGAAACTACTAGGATATCGGATTTATTAGATCTACTTGATTATAGCCGAATGATATCCAACATTGTACCGCTTTCAAAATCCAGATCACTACACCATCGAATATGTACCGATTTCCGTGGATTTTAAATAAAGCATGTCCAAAGGATGAGATTTTCCTTGCCAAACATAGACATCGATCTAATTAGCTGCCAACAAAATCGCTATCACTCATGGATAGATTTTCCTTTAGGATACAACCAAATCAAAATAGCCCCCGAAGATCAAGAAAAAGACAGCATTTTGCAACCATGGGCACCTTTTGGTCGAACGTCATGCCTTTTACAGCGAAAATGCGATACTATGAGCTGCAGACAACAACTTCCATGACATGATGCACACCTTCATGGAAGACCATGTGGATCTATATCTTAGCCAAATCCTCGCACCGTGAAGGACATCTATTACCGTACAAAAATATTTGACAGGTTGAAAAATTCAAAGTCAGATTAAATCCTAAGAAATGTGCCCTTGGAGTAACATCAGCAAAACTCATTGGATACATAGTTTCTACAAAAGGAATTGAAGTAGATCCAGCAAAAGTTAAAGCCATCATGTAAATTCCACCTCCCTACAAATATCACATTAAGATTCCCACAAGCTTCAACTAACGCCATCAAGATTCCACCTCCTCAGCGGACGGTGTCATCCATTCAACCATCTTTTGCATAAAAACAGGCTCTTGGGGATGAATGCTGGTGAGAATACTTTCAATCACATCAAGCATTATTTTATGACACCACCAATCTTGGTGCCACCTAGTGAAGACAAGCCATTGTTGCTATATATCGCAACAACGGATATTTCTTTAGGAGCCTTGCTGGCACAAGAGGATAGAGAAGGGAAGGAACAGGCAATATACTATATCAGCAGGACACTCAATGGACATGAAGTAAACTACACCTTCATTGAAAATAACAATAGGGCTGCAACACAAAAATTGTGACACTATATGCTCTTCACTACACCGCTGCTTGTTGCAAAAATTGGATCCCTAAGGTATCAGCAGTGCGAAGCCAACAGAAGGTTGGAAAAGTATCGCCCTCAGCGGAGTTTGACATCTTCGATGTTGAAAGGCTTAGCCATCAAAGTAGACAAGTCATCACGTAATTCAATTAGCGGTTCATTCTGACAATCATCCTGAATTCCTAATGCTAATATCCCTAACTTTACAACACAAACATGGTAACTCTACTTTACGATCCGCCACAACATGGATTAGGGCGTGGAATTTATCGACTACACCTTCCTATACAATTCCATGATCTTACAGGCTTACCTTCCATTGCACTAACAATGTGGCAGAATATGAAGCTTTGATCCTTGGAATTAAAGTGGCTATTGACTGGAAAATAAAAGAACTACAGGTGTATGGAGACTCTCAATTAATCATCTATCAAGTCAATAATGACTACCAAACTAAGGATGACACACTGATTTTATACAAGAGACTGGTAGATGATCTAAGGAAATACTTCATAGATATCAAATTTGAGTAGATACCAAGATCAGAGAATAAAGCAGCAGATGCCATGGCCACAATAGCATCTCTTCTACAAATGCCTGAAATGCAAGATCGTTATCAATTTATTGTGGAACAAGTATCAAATCCTGCATACGAAAATCCCAATTCCCAAACCATAAGCCTTTTGGATAGTATCCAATCTTCCATTTATGGAGACATTTATACTTATGTAAAAGAAAATATCTTACTGCTAGATCTTTCTCGCAACCAAAAGCGCAACTTCATATGCCAATCCGCCAAACATACCATTATTGCTGACACCCTTTACTGTCAAGGCCTAGATGGTACTCTTTTGCATTGTTTAGAACATAACGAATCCGCTTCTACTTTACATGAGGTCCATGAAGGAATTTGTGGTACACATTCAAGCGGATTATCTTTAGCCAAGAAACTCCTTCGTTGGGGGTATTACTGGCCACACATGGAGCAAGAATCTTATAAGTTTGTCAAGAAATGTCAAAAATGTTAGATTCATGGTAATCTTATACATGCACCAGCATAGGAGCTTCATCCATTCACAACTACATGGCCTTTCTGTTAGTGGGGATTGGACTTGGTAGGGAAAATTGACCCATCTTCATCTAATGGACATAAGTTCATTATCACCACAACAGAATATTTTACAAAATGGGTGGAGGCAGTTCCCTTAACCACAATCACTGGGAAGCAAATATCATCTTTCATACTTAATTATCTCATTTGTAGATATGGGATACCCTAGTCAATCATCACAAATAATGGTAGGCCTTTCAAGAACCAAGACGTCCAAGAGCTATGTGAAAAGTTTCACATCCAACATCACTTTTCAACCCCTTATTACCCTCAAGGTAATGGACAGGCAGAAGCTTCAAACAAAACAATACTAAAGATTCTAAAGAAGACTGTAAATGAGGTAGGGCGTGATTGGCACGTTCAGCTTAACCCTGCTCTTTGGGCTTATAGGACTAGCATCAGAATACCAACATGAGCTACACCATATGCTCTTGTCCATGGATCAGAAGCAATATTACCTATCGAGGTAGAAATTCCATCCCTTCGAGTTTCGCTAAAGGGACTCATTTTAGATGAAGATTATAGGATCTCTAGACTTCAAGAATTAGAGCTACTTGATGAACGTCGACAACAAGCTGTCAATCATTTGACAGCATATCAACAAAGAATGTCTAGGAACTATAAATCAGTTGCCTAGGTCTTCCATCGTGAGAGACTTGGTCCTGCTGGAAACCCTAGAATCAAGGTATAAAGAAAAGAAAAGAAAGCTTTTGAACTCTAATCGATAGGCCTTTATGTCATTATCTCGCCTATGGATCGATCATACCGTACCGCTCTACACCCTTTAAGGAGACATGTTGAGGAACCTTATGAACAACATTCATCTCAAAGCGATTCTCTACACTCGAGGATACCGAAGTAATATTCAATATTGTTCATTTTAAAAACTGTGCAAATGGTGCACATCATGATGACGGAAAACAGAAAGTAAAAAAAATACAAAAGAAAAGGAGGACACAATAAAAACAAGTGATGAAAACCTGGAAAATAGGCGCTACTTGTGATTTTCACCGGCTCTTCTATCTATTTAGATACAGTCTTGTCACGATTGTTTCCTTTCATATCATTTCCGTTTATCATTTGGGATAATCATTATCACTATCCATATCATAGCAGAGATATCATGTTTTAATTCCCTAGTCAAATAATCCTAGTGTTATTTAAGTGTTAAATGGACTTCCTTCGGCTGTCTTTGAAAGTAATTAAACATGATAACACCAAGTGATAACATCAAAAAAAATCCTAAAACACTCGTAAAATCCATCAAAATACAAAACATTAGAAAATTCCAAAACATACTGCAAAAACTGCAAAAATCCAGTAAAAACATTCATAAAATTGAAAACACACGCAAATAGAGACTACATCAATTTAAAAAGTGGAGTTCAGACAATCCATTTGGTCTCTCGCTAAGGTATAACGTGAGGCAAGACTTAATCTTTGATCGGCCCCGGTGACCCTAGGATAGGTCTTTAGGTTACATCATTTGGTCAAACGTCTGAGAATATCATGCACACATCAGCACACACATTTCAACATCGATGATCTAATCTGAATAATGATTTGAAAATACATTCAGTAGAATTTGAATTGTTGTACTTTCCTTTTTATCATTTTCTTATCATTTCTTTGGAGCTACTCGATGATGTATTGAACTAGAGAAGCAAGGAAGGAGAATGATACTTTTCTTTGTTTGCTGTTTGTGAGTTAATCATTATTATTTTGTGAATTGTCATGGGAAGTGCTCTACCAAGTATCATGGATGACATTCTGATTCACTTAAGAGAATGATTAATTCTTGTTTGTTTACGCAATAAATGCTCAAGTCATCATTGGTCTATCTTATACCTTGATGCTTTTGTTCGCTTGCAATATCAAAAATTATGAAAGAAGTACTCAGGTCATCATTGGTCTATCTCATATCATTGATGCTTGTATTTTCTTTCAACAATTTTAAAAGCTCAGTGATGAAACAAAGAAAAATAAAAATATTGTTGAAATGATACTTAGGTTTGCATTGATAAAATAGGTTTGCATGGTAAACATAGATTGCATTCATAAAAATACATCTGCAAAGTACTGGTTGCACAAGTTACAAAAGATTCATTCGCAAATAATGTTATCTTTTCTTATTTAGGATTGAGTATACTTGACACACAAAATTTTCATAATGGCATGCATATAAAATCATTTCTTCATCTCATCATAAATTTCACAATAAACATCTCATCTCATGACATCGTATACACATTATGTTACATCATTTATTTACGTCTCATCACATTGTCATTATCATATAGTTGCAAAATCATCATTCATTGCATACATATAGAAGGAATTTTACATCATTATACATTTACATCTCATTTCATATATCATATATCCATACATCATTTTATCTATCACATGACATCATACATTGCATTTCATTCGTATATCATTCATTTACATTTCATTAGATATATCATTCATTTACATGTCATTTCATTGCATTTCATTCGTATATCATTCATTTACATCTCATACATTGCATTTCATTCATACATCATTCATTTACATTTCATTAGATACATCATACATTGCATTTCATTCGTATATCATTCATTTACATTTCATTAGATACATCATACATTGCATTTCATTCATATATCATTCATTTACATCTCATACATTGCATTTCATTTGTATATCATTCATTTACATCTCATACATTGCATTTCATTCATACATCATTCATTTACATCACATTTTATTTATCATACATTGCATCTCATTAAGAAAAGAAATACATCATCAATATCATATCACATCATCATTAATGCATTCATACAAGCTAGTAAAATAAATCATCATAAAACATAAAAATTAAAATGCATCCATCACATCAATCATGTAGAACATATCATAGATCAATCGAACTGCTGCACATATATATCTCATGAAGTGTCAAGTACACAATGAAGTCTAAAAAGGATGAAAATAACATCATGTCAAAAATGGCTGTATATATCTCTCAACGGGTACACAAAGGATCTCAAGTGGTACTCGCACCAGAAGGAGCAAGTCTCGCACCAGTATCATGACCACCACCAGATGTCCCAGGATCTCTCAGATCTCTCAGATCTCTCGGGAGAGGCTATGTCACACCTCTACTCACTGTCCTTGAACGAGTCCTCTCTGAGCGAGACTGGGCATAACTAACTCTCTGCTCTAGGGGGCAAAGCTCATGATAGCGGCTCTTGTAAAACTCAATCTCAACACCTGCTCACATGGCCTCTCACATGTAATCTGCCATAGAGGTCCCATTTGCCACTCTCTGCAGTAGCCTATGCTGTCTCTGCTGCCCGTCTGACAGTATCATGCTCTGCAGTCAAGGCTGTGATTTGTGCCTAGGCAATGGTCAACTATGCTCGTACACCTGCTAGCTGAGCCTATGCTGTCACTGCTACTTGTAGGGCCCCATCTCTCTCACCAATCAGAGAGGTAATATGTGTCTGTGCAGTACCTAGCTATGTCTGCATCTGGGCCTGCGTCTATGCTAATAATCCCTGCACCTGTGCTAGCTAACCCTGTAATGTCTTAACCTGCACCTATAAACCCGCAACCTCTGATCGCTCTACTGATGAGGAAGCAACGACCTACCTCTTACGAGGTGCACTAGTTGATGGCTCTGTAGTGCCTGCTATGCTCGGTCTCCCCCCATCTCCACCATCATCATCACTACTATCATCACTGCCATCCTCATTGCTACCATCACTATCATCATCACTACTACTCTCATCACTGCCCTCCATGTCCACATCTACATCCTCCTCTCTCCCCCATCTCTGACCAACCTGAACACCCCCTACTGCTGTTAGTACTGGCTCATCTGGAATGGTAATACGAGGAGGAGGGTGAAGAGCCAAATACTATCCATACTCAGGAGTAACAGGTGCCTCAACAATGTCTTGCTGCATATCCCAGACCGTTGGTTGTAGAGCACGATAACCCTCAACAAGTGCTCCATAAGGCAAGCATGGACCCCAATCACTAACATCTATCCATCGTCATCCGTAGTACACTACTCCCTGTGGCATACACTGCACAATCCCATACTACCTGTAAACGCGATGAAATAAGAATCGCTCCAAAATCCTGGGGCTCTTCCTAATCAAATACATCGAATCGGCCAAGAACCCCAACTCAATATCATCATCATCCCAGTCATCATAGTCTAAATAGGGACGTTAGGTCACTGTCTCCACATTATCAATAAGCTGCCTCCAATAATCTAGCTTACCCATCATATGCTAGGTAGGCCTGCCTTTGTAACAAAACACATAGGGTGTCGTCGCTGGTCTCGATAACACCGGCACGGGACGTGTAACAGCAATATGCTCCCATGCCCATACCTGAAGAAGGGTAGCACCCGCCGATAAACTGTTGCCTCTGAGGTACACGATCTAGTGTAAATCATGATAGAGCTGAGCAAGCATGCACATGTCCCAAGCGTATCTCGTCCTATGTACTACTAGACCCTCTAACACCCGACCCCATCTGAGAGATAGACCCTTTGACCTCTTATTAGAACAAAGGAATCCAGCAATATATCCGGCCAAAACTAAAGGAAGTGGAGCATATGAATCATGCATCTCTACCCATGGAATCCACTCTCACACAATATGGGGATCCTGAAAAACTCCCCGCATAGACTCTACCCCACCAACCTCCTCTGAATCATGCACGACAATCTCCCCAACAAAAGGAATGTGAAGAATACACCACACATCCTCTGGCGTCACAGTCATCTCGCCAGTAGGTAAGTGGAAGGTGTTGTGGTCACTATGCCACCACTCTGCTAAAGCTGTCAATAGACCCCTATTAAGTCTAATATGGGGCATATCCAGTAATGTCGCTAAATTGCAATCAGTAATATGTTGTCTCTCATATGGTGAAAGTCATGGTATCATATCAAAAGGTCAGGGAAACTGCTCTCGTACCTGGATAACATCTAAATGCTCCTATTATCATACACAAAGAACATTTTACATATCAATACATTATTAATCAGAAATATCAAACATCAGGAGGTCATCAAATTTTCAAAAATTGTGCTTTACTTATCAAACTATCAATTTATCAAGGAACCCTCATCTATCAATCGGGTTCATTCCTTCAGAAAGTTTAATTATTCCTCGCCTATCAAGAGGGTAATTATTATCAATCAATAGATCTTGCCCATCATGAGATCGTTTACCATTTATTTAGTCAAGATCAAACTAAAATAGATGGAATCAATAACAAATCGACGAAAATTAAAGTGCACAATTTTTATCAATCTATACTTCTAAGCGCTACAAAATCCTACTGAAGCGCTACAAAATCTACCTAAAGCGCTATTTCTACTGAAGCGCTACAAAATCCTACTGAAGCACTACAAAATCTACCTAAAGTGCTATTTCTATTGAAGCGCTACAAAATCCTACTGAAGTGCTACATAATCTACCGAAAGTGCTATTTCTATTGAAGCGCTACAAAATACCACTGACGCACTGCAGATTTGACCTTGCACGCTAAAACACTGACGCGCTACACTAATCTATGGATGCACTACAGATTTCGATGGGCACGCTAAAAATATGGTGCGCTAAAATAGATCAACGATGTGCTAAACCGCGTCAGCCGGGTGCTAAAACATAAAAACACGTGCTAAAAGACTTAAAAAGTACGGGCGCGAATCATGAGGAGGATTTGGGGTACGTACCGGAGGTCCAGAGTCGGCCGGACGCTGGTGACGTCACACACGCTCGAGTTAGTGGGTGTGGAAAGGGATCGACATACTGAGGCTCTAGCACTCTGAGGGTCTCTATCACAAGATTGTCAAAGTCAAATGCATAAATGACTTTTGAAAATGACCTTTTGAACTTTTATAGGTTATTTTTGGGGGATTTATTTATTTTTCCTTCTGAGGAATTAATTCTTATCTATCACAGGGGCATTTTGGACAATTTTGTAGGGAGATAAATTGTTTCTAAACCAATTCATCATCAAATCATCATAAAAATTCAAAATTTTTGAAAATCATATTAAACCCAA